>APFE030756477.1:216621-330682 GCA_000404065.3 Pinus taeda
CTCTCTCTCTCTCTCTCTCTCTCTCTCTCTCTCTCTCTCTCTCTCTCTCTCTCTCTCTCTCTCGCTCTGTTTTAATTAAGATATGATTTAGTATCTCATGATCTATATTAATCCCAAATCTTCTCTCAATGAGTTAATGCCTCCAAGTTTTTGAAGGTAGCATTGTTGTTATTGAGTCTATGCTTTGGATAGCATACAAATCGTTATCTCTCTCTCTCTCTCTCTCATCACCTTTGAATAGTGTTTAGATCTATTTTAATCAAGATATGATTTAGTATCTCATGATCTATATTTATCCCAAATCTTCTCTCAATGAGGTAATGCCTCTGAATTTTTGAAGGTAGCATTACTGTTATCGATTCTATGCTTTTGATAGCATACAAATTGTTATGTTTCTTAAACTTCCTCAATGAATAAGCTACTACCTCTTCTTGCAAAAAAAATTCTTGTAATCCTTGATTTGAAGCATCCATGAAAATTTTTAATTCCTTCTCTATGTTAGGAACTTGAAGGATCATGGCATCAGTTAGTAATCTCTTCAACTCAATGAATATAATTTTGCATTTATCAGTCTATTTACACCTAACTCCGTTGCAGTATAATGAGGTGATGGATTTCAAAATCTTAGGAAAACTTCCGTAAATATATGATATTAATATTCTATCCCCATGAATCTATGCACCTCATGAGCATTTTTTGCTAGTGGAAAATCCATTATGGAATTTACCTTTTCTAGTTCCACTAAAATCGCCTCGCTTGATATTATGTGGCTAAGGTAAAAGATCTCGTTTTGAAAAGAAAAATATCATAGTGACAATTTTCCATAAACATTTTCCTTTAATAATGTCAATACACTCAAGTTCTCTTCATGCTCCCTTTCATTCTTCAAATACACAAGAATGCCATCCAAAAATATTTACACAAAGTGGTCTAGATACATTCAGAGGATATTATTCACAAGGCTCACGAACAATGCAGTGCATTAGTTAAACCAAATGGCACTAATATGAACTTATAATGCCAAAACCAAGATTGAAATGACTTTTTTGGGATGTCACCCTCCTTAATACTCAACTAGTGATATCTAAATCGCAAATCAATTTTTAAGAAAGCCATTACTCCCTTCATTTGATCAAAGAGATCATTTATTCTGGGTATCGAGTATCTATTTTTCACTATGGCTTAATTTATTCCCCTATAATATATGCACAACATTAAGAACCATCATTGTTCTTGACAAAAAATAGTGGTGCATGCCAAGGTGAAATATTGGGTTTAATAAGTCCCAAATCTGACAAACCTTTTAATCACATCTACAATTCAGAAAGTTCTAGAGCCTTAATACCATAGGGTGTTTTGGATATTCCTTCACAAAAGGCTTTAGCTTGATTGTGAAAAAAATCTTGAAGGGGAAAACCTTGATAACTCTTTGGGAAAAACATCCTTGTACTCTCATAGAATTGAGTGCTATTCTAATGAGGGTTCATTCAATGAGTGGTCATGACCTCCCCATTAAGTTAATTTGTTAGAATCATAAGCATATCATGTTGCTTAATTAACTACCACTATGGACAAATATTACATAGTGTTAATTAAATAATAATCATATTAATTACCATCAATTTAATTAACCATGGTAAGATTATGTATAACTCTTTGATTAAATTTCTTCATGAATATCATGTATCAGTAATTATTTCTTATCAGTATTTATTATTAATTAATGTCAATTCACACCCCCTCTTTCTTTCATTTTTTCTATATGCAACGACTTAATTTATTTTGTTGATTAATTTATTATATATTTAAATAAGAAGTTTTCCATTTTTTTCATTTAAATAAATAAATAAATACTCGTAAATAATTATAACACAAAAGAAAAGTATAATAAATAAATAAAAATAAATAAATAAAATAAACATAATGACTATAAACATAAAAGAATTCCACAATTTTCCAAGATCCTACATAGAGCGAGGTTTAGGGAAAGTTTCTCCATGTATGAGGCCCACTTTCCCTCCCCTCTTTATTCCATTATCGCAATTTATGAAATCAATTAATCTTGACTATTTGCATTCCCTCAACTGAGTTCATTTCATTTTCAACTGTGGAGTTTTCTAAGGTTGCTAAGTGCATGGCCTTAGTTAGGTTGTAGCCTTCTCACATCCTAGTTTTGTGTAGAAAAAAAGAATGGGTTCCATGGTAGCTCTACCACAATGAATAGGTCGTTGGGTTCAATTAGGGATCATTTCGTGTCTCTAAGGTATGTATATTTTATTAACTCCATAGTCAGGAAACACATGTTTGTTGAAATTGGTAGTATCAAGGCACTTAGATTGGACACACCCACTATTAAAAGTAACATAAGTTTGGGAACATAAATGAGATGATGTGATAGGGGTAAAATTTATTTGGTGAATAAGAGTGAGAGAGGTTTGATATCCTTGAATTGCCCCAATTTGCCAATAGGGAGGAATGTATAATCCCAAATTGATATTCTTAAACCCAACTATCATCGTAGAGAATTTGAGTGGTGGGAAGGTTGTGGCGCGTGAGATTGAACATAATTGTCATAGAAATATCATCAAATTTTAGAAAAATAAATTTTTATTAGGTTCCAAATATTAATAAGGAAATAAGTTTGGAAGGGTGCAAACCATATAAAAAGCTAAAGATATGTTACATTTCATTTAACTCTCTAAAGCATGAAGTAAAGTTTGAAGTTGGAGTAAGGAAATATATAGAGCTTAAGTTGGAAAGGTTCATGTTGACTATTATTGTTGTCTAATCAAAAGGTACATGGCTCTAAAACATTCTCCAGTGGTCACTAAAAGGTTACTAATTCATAATGCTTCTTTGACTAATTTTTTATAAAGATGTTAGGAAAAACATTTGAAAATTCCTTATGCACAAATTATTGTCCTTGTGGGAACCTCACTGTTTATATAAATCAAATTGAAATGACCTCATTGACTTCTTTCTTACTTGGAACAAATCACCATAATACATTTTGCACTAAATTGACTATTACAAATTAGATTGACATAGGAGTGAATAAATTGACGTATCCAATTATCTGCTTATTTTCTAGCAGAGTGATTACATTTCTATTATGCCCATATTCCACACACATGCACACACACAGACTTGTTATTCTTGATTGAATATGATGATAGCTTGCCATGTGGGTAATTATTATAGGCACATAAATTTAAATTAAATTAATCATTTTGTTCATTCATAGCCAATGGATATAAATATTGTAATAAAACACTCATGGGAGATCCCATCAGTTCATAATGCAAATGCCTAAGATTTAGCTTATCAATTTGTCATTTTACTTTATCACTCACAATCTCTCACACATATATTTCTTATCATGTGAGTAAGGATTTTGGCCACAAAAATTAACTTAAATTAATCATTTTATTTATTTACAACAAATGAATATAAATATTGTAATAAAATGCTCATGGTCGATCCCATTAGTCCATATTGCAATTGCCTAAAATTCAACTTATCCATTTTTTATTTTTCTTTATCATTTTTTTTTCTAGAATTATTGATTATGCTTTCATATGTGGCAATAGGGGTTGTGAACAAATCTATTCAAGATAATTTATCATAGAATAATGAAAAATCGAGATAATAAAGGAAAAGGGAAATGAAAAATATGATTCTGTCCTAAGAGAGCACAAGTGAATTTCATAATTATAACTAGACTTGCTAAACTTTAATTAAAACGATCATTTAGCTCCAACGGGATGTAAAATAAAATCATTTTAATCTCTATTTTTTACCATAATCAATGAACATGAGCAAGAAATTCTATTTGTGCAACAAAGATGGTATTTTTTTCTTTTTACTGTCATTAAATATCAAAATAAAAATCTTATAAAGGAAATATTAGTTACTACACACGAATACTATCTACCTCAAATATCCTAAAATAAACATAAATACATACTTGCAACATTCATTTTGAGATGTTGACATTGTTCTTCCAACTATAGAATTTCACGTGGAGTTGGAGCTTCATAGGGTAGTGTAGTAGGGTATTATATCTTTACCATATTACAGCAATGCCTCTCCCATAGTGAAACAAAGTGAGTCCTTAACAATTTTCATGGCAATTCTTTTGGTAGCCATGTATCTAGCATGGCCATTGCCCATAAATTTATTCATGCTAGTTACTTCTAGCCTACTTTATTCAAATATTGTATTGAAGCAATCAAACATGGCAAGCTTCAAAAGCTTTGGTCATAAAATGTGTGCACCTTGAACACTACTCCACCCTATTATTACTACTAGACCATTTTTAAATGGGGGATGAACTTTATTGAGTGCAACATCGCATTATATTGATCAAGAGAAGTAGTTATACTTCTCTTAACCAACTACTTCTACTTCTCTTAACCAACTCCTCGAATCTCACTAAGAAAGTGAGATACTGGGACATATTTCCCATTGCTTAATACTCTAAGGATTAGTGACTTTTAGGGATAATTTACAAGTATTCACAATATGAACAATGTTGTTTATGACAAGAGATAAATAAATAGTTAAAAAAATAAATAAACATGTAAAAAAATGTATAAAAGTTACAAAATGTTATATTAATAGACAATGTATACAATAATATCAACAATTAAAGTAAAAATCAAACTTAATTAGGAACAAACTAGTGAGTGATTCAAATTCTTATGACTTTAACACACTATATATTGAACTTGTGTTTTAATTCAAATGAAATAAGAAAACAAATTATTGTTAAAAATATGTAAAGATGACAGAAATATGCACAAAATATGGAGAAAAAAAATCGATTCTTATATAATAATGTGATGATCTGAGTTGATTCAACTTCCATATTTAACCAAGATATTTTGCTTTCATCGTGTACTTAGAATTGCATTTTATAAGAATATAAATGAAAATATGTGCATTATTAATGAAATGGAAACATACTGATGATAAACAAATCATAAATAAGAGACATTGATAACGGAGTTCATCTAGTGTGGACTATGTCTCTCGAGCCCCGTGTCAAGATGGTGTTGGCCACTTCATTTAGTGCTGGAAATGGTGAAGATGTACATGGACTATCTACTCTGTCATAGAAGGACATGGGCCATCTACATGAGTGGAAAAGTATCTCCAAGAGACATCTCTCTACCGGAACAGTCACTCACAATAGACGTCCTATCAGCATGACATAATCTTACACATGGCGACAATGAGTATCCCTCCAGCATGGCATCAAAGGTATCTCAACCAAAACACCCATGGCGACAATAAGTATCCTACCATCATGGAAATAAACGGATCTCAGTTAAAACATACATAACAATCCAAGATGAATACATCTCACATGAAATAGACACAAATATTTTGCATCATACATCAAGCAGGAATTGAAATAACATAGTACATTGCACAACAAATGATCAAAGAAGTACATGACAATAACAATTCATATACCTCAAATCTGATGTTGGTTGAAGAATAAAATACTCAGCTATTGGATCTGAATGCACCATAGAAATCATGGTGTCAAATGGCATAGAATCGACTGTCCACACTCTGAAATCTGACACCGTCACTCCAATCTAGAAAATGGACGAAAAATAGAAGGCTCAATGGAAAAAAATGACTGCAGAAATGAATTTTTGTCATCGAGAGGTGTAAAATCGACTATCCATTTTCTGAATTCTCACACTGGAAAAATTTGGGCCTGTAGGAATCTTTTAGATTCCCTCGTGATTGTCTAAAGATTCCCTCCTCTGGGGTAACTAGAGATCTACAACTCAAATCAGAAAATTGATCTCGCCATTACCATCCTTGCAAAAGTATAAGAAGATTGAGTATAAAGTTGGTTGCATTCTGAATTTGGGAAATTTTGGCCTCAAAGGAATCTAGAAGATTCCTTGAAGATTCTCAAAGGTTTTCCTCTACTAGAAATTTGCAAATCCACTACCAAAAAGGTGAATCTAGCCTCGCCATTGTAGTCCCTGCGAAAATCTGAGAAAAATGACTATAAAATTGATAACATTCTGACCATGTATAATTTTACCTCCCCATGGAATCTCCAAGATTCCTCACAGCAAAAAAATATCTCTGCAAAGATTCCCTCAAAAGGCATTACTCCATAGTTTTGTCTCAGCACTACAAATCATGGTTCCACTACATGGAACTTCATTCTCGGCACCTCTGTTCTGTTTCGTTCATGTCTCTGTTCCGTTCAAATCCGCCTTCGTTTTTCTCCCCTTCTGCAAATGAGTGAGGAAGGTTTCTAAACATGTGCGTTTAGAGTTTTCAATGAGGCGCCATTGGTGCATTAGTTAGGGTAGAGGCGATGAGGCCCGAGGTTGGGGAATCAAATCCTGACCCCTCCAAAAATATGTGCGAAGTTATGATACACCAACGTATATTTTTGTAATGGTTAATTTGTATTGATGTGTTTGGGTGTAACCATGATATGTTTGGTGTAATGCCACATGGGGCCACCCGGTGGCAGCCAGCCCACGTGGGCCAGGCGGGTTCAATCCCCACCGACAACACAATTTAATTCAATATGTCATTAACTGGGTACATATGGTGGTTGGGTGTGGGCCAAGTCCAACAGAGGTGGCCCGCCCACACCAGTTTGTTTTAAAACATGTGGTTGTATAGTTGGGTGGCGGTTGGAGCTGGTGGGGGTCACGACATGTTGTCCCTTTTAAAATACAATTTGTTTTTTTTAATACATGGTTTTGGGTCTAATGCAGGTGGCAGGGGTGATGGCCGACCACCTTTTTAGTATTTATATTTTTTATTTTTATAAATAAAGATCATTTTTTATTTTGTCTAATATAAGGGATATTAGACAAATTAAAGAGGCAACAATTTTGCCCACTCTCGAGAGCTAAGTTCCCATGCCCGTTGATGTTGAAGTTGTAGGACACTTATACTTGCCCCACTCCCCAACTTTGACCACAACTTTGACTATCTCTATCTCCTCCATACGAGCTTGGCTTTGAGTGTCGTTCACACCGTTGGAATCAAGGTGACGAGCACTTCGATCTAGTGTTAGTTTTGGACCAATCTGACCACTTTGAATTTTAACACTTCCTGCGTCCTCTTGGACTTCTAGATGTGTCTCGAGCCACCAGGATAAATCCTCCCCACTGAGGAGAGTTTGGTCCTCCAAAAACATGAAAATAATCTACATCTTCTTTGTACCTTGTCTGCACTTACAAGTGTCTAATAAGTCACCCTTCCTTCTCCTTCACCTTTTCCCTTCAAAGCCATAAGCGATGAGTTGACACTTGCCACCTCTGCAAACTTATAGTACATTTATTCAAATTACATGCTTAATTCACATGACCAACTAATGACCCAAGCATCCCATACTTGCAACGAGTTTATAACACATACTTGGTGGTCAAGTTTACATCAAAATGGAAACAATACCCCAACTATGAAAACAAGGCCAAAATATTATTGTTGCTTCAAAAAGGGATGGAAAGCACATCAGCACTACAACACATGATTTCCAAAAATAAGGCCAAATACTATTGTTTCTTTGACAAGTGATGGAAAACACAATATCACTTTCAGAGTTTAACATGCAACACAAAATAAGTCAAGACATCATTGTTGCTGCAACAAGTGATGGAAAACACATCATTACTTTTAGAGTTTAAAATTCAACAAATGATTTACAAAAACATAGCCATGAAAAGCTAACATATCTAGAAACCCTTTTTCACTTATCAATGTGAATGGGTCACCCCCCTATGGTGGTTTTCCTCGTCGAACGACTTTTTCAGTTGGTTCATGCACTGACACTTTGTCTTTAAGGTGTTGCTCTGGATGGAGCCTCCAACACATGGCTCTTTGATGGCAACCTCTGTCGCAATGATTGCAATAAATCTTCTTCCTCCAAATCTACTTTACCTTATTCTTTGCCTACTGTTGAGAAGGTTTTTCGTGCCTCATCCTCTTTCATGCTACCATTCTCTTCCAACACTCATCAAATACATGGTTATGTAAACCACAAAGGGTACATGTTTTTCGATGCCATGTTTTACGTTCATCATTAATAACATGATTGTAATCAAAATGGACATCCAAATATTGAGACTTGTTATACCTTTCCTTGTTTTCTCTGGTGTAAGTACGGTGCTGAGAGCTTGCCTCAGCTCTTTCCCTACAATGGGCACTGCCCTGGGATGATGGTGATGCATCCCCATCATTCCCCCTTCCTTGATGATGTCGTGGAAGCTTCTGCCACCTATGAGAATTCTCCTTTCGTGTATCCCAAGCCTTTGAATCGAGGTATTTGCACGACCTCCAATGGCGGAGTTATGCCTTGGTTATTAACACCATGTTGTTCTCCTCCTTGTACCTCATCCTGGTAAGGAACACTAGGTTTGTCCTTGTAATTGGTATCTCCACATCTCCAATAGAAATAATACTATGTGAAGACAAAAATGAAGGGAAACCAACATCTTTTACCTCCTTTGTTGATTTGGAAAGAATCGATGAGGGCTTCTCATCATCTATTGTTCGTGGTTCATTGGTTGTCTTGGTGCATTCCCCAACTTCCTTCTCGACATACCCAACTCCTGCCTATCAAGGTAATTCCTCTTCCTTGATGGGGTTGATAATGCCTTGGCCATTAATGCCCAAGCCTTTTCCTTCATACCCCATTCTCTTCAACATTTTGGAGCCAATTTCTGTGGTATGATTTTCAAAAACAATGAAATCATCATCAAGAAACATACATGAATTTGGAGAATTACGTTTTACCTCACATGGGTCACACTGCAGCTTTTCCAAGGCCTCATCCTTAGCTTACAGCTATCGAAGCGACCTTTGTTTCTCCTCTTTCTAGTCTTGTAGAAGCATCTTCAATTCAACATTATCTGCTTGAAGAATTTGTTTGTTGTGCATCAGTTCTTCCAAGGGCCTCTACCGTGGCTCACAACTGAAGCCGTAATCACTGCTTTTCCTCTGTATCTTCTTGTAGAGCTTCATACATTATGTTCATCTTTTGGGACACTTTGAGCATGGATTCGTACATCACTTTTTCATCCTCCATCGTTGTACGTTCCATTGTTCATGCTCGCAATTCACATCCATGCGAAGATTGCTCTGATACCAAACTTGATTTGAGTTGACTCAACTTCCATTTTTAACCAAGAGCTTTTGCTTTTGTGATGTAGTTATAATTTCATTTTATAAGAGCATAAATGAACATATATGCATGCTTACTAAAATGGAAACATACTGATGATCAACAAATTGTAAACAAGAGACATTGATAACAAAGTTCATCCAATGTGGACTACCTCTTCGTGCCCAGTGTCAAGATGGTGTTGGCCGCTTCATTTAGTGCTGGAAATGGTGAATATTTACATGTACTATGTCTTTTGTCATACAAAGACATGTGCCCTCTACATGAGTGGCAAAGTCTCTCTACGGGACGTCTCGCTACAGGAACGATCACTCACAATAGACCTCCTATTAGCATGACGTAATCTTACACATGGTGACAGTGAGTATCCCGCCATCATGGCATCAAAGGGATCTCAGCAAAAACAACCATGGTGACAATGAGTATCCCGCCATCATGGCAACAAAGGGATCTCAATCAAAATATACATAAAAATCCATGATGAATACATCTCGCATGAAATAGAAATAGATATTTTGCATCATACATCAAGCAGGAATTGAAATAACATAGTAAATATCACAACAAATGATCAAGAAGTACACGAAAACAACACTTCATATACCTAAACTATGATGCTGGTTGAAGAATAGAATACTCAACTATTGGATCTAAATGCACCATCAACACAATATCACTTTCAGAGTTTAACATGAAACACAAAATAAGTCGAGACATCATTGTTGCTACAACAAGTGATGGAAAACACATCATTACTTTTAGAGTTTAAAATTCAACAAATGATTTACAAAAACATAGCCATGAAAAGCTAACATATCTAGAAACCATTTTTCACTTATCAATGTGAATGGGTCACCCCCCTATGGTGGGTTTGCTCATTGAACGACTTTTTTAGCTGGTTCATGAACTGACACTTTGTCTTTAAGGTGTTACTCTGGATGGAGCCTCCAACACATGGCTCTTTGATGGCCACCTCTGTCGCAATGATTGCAATAATTCTTCTTCCTCTAGATCTAATTTACCTTATTCTTTGCCTACTGTTGAGAAGGTTTTTCGTGCCTCATCCTCTTTCATGCTACCATTCTCTTCCAACATTCATCAAATACATGGTTATGTAAACCACAAAAGGTACATGTTTTTCGATGCCATGTTTTACATTCATCATTAATAACATGATTGTAATCAAAATGGACATCCAAATATTGACACTTTTTATACCTTTCCTTGTTGTCTCTGCTGTAAGTATGGTAATGAGAGCTTGCCTCAGCTCTTTCCCTACAATGGGCATTGCCCTGGGATGACAATGATGCATCCCCATCATTCTCTTTGCTTGATGATGTCATGGAAGCTTTTGTTGCCTATGAGAATTCTCCTTCGGTGTATCCGAAGCCTCTAAATCGAGGTATTTGCACGACCTCCAATGGCAGAGTTAGCCTTGGTTATTAACACCATGTTCTTCTCCTCCTTGTACCTCATCTTGGTAAGGAACCCCAGGTTTGTCCTTGTAATTGGTATCTCCACATCTCCAATAGAAATAATACTATGTGAAGACAAAAATGAAGGGAAATCAACATCTTTTAACTCCTTCGTTGATTTGGAAATAATCAATGAGGGATTCTCATCATCTGTTGTTTGTGGTTCACTGGTTGTCTTGGTGCATTCCCCAACTTCCTTCTCGACATACCCAAGTCCTGCCTATCAGGGTAATTCCTCTTCTTTGATGGGGTTGATAATGCCTTGGCCATTAATTCCCAAGCCTTTTCCTTCATACCCCATTCTTTTCGACATTTTGGAGGCAATTTCTGTGGTATGATTTTCAAAAACAGTGAAATCATCATCAAGAAACATACATGAATTTGGAGAATTACTTTTTACCTCAAATGGGTCACACTACAGCCTTTCCAAGGCCTCGTCCTTAGCTTGCAGCTATCGTAGCGACCTTTGTTTCTCCTCTTTCTCGACTTGTAGAAGCATCTTCAATTCAACATTATCTGCTTGAAGAATCTATTTGTTGTGCATCAGTTCTTCCAAGGGCCTCTATCGTGGCTCACAACTGAAGCTGTAATCACTGCTTTTCCTCTGTATCTTCTTTTAGAGCTTCATACAGTATGTTCATATTTTGGGACACTTTGAGCATGGTTTCGTATATCGCTTTGTCATCTTCCATCACTGCATGTTCCATTGTTCATGCTCACAATTCACATCCACGCGAAGACTACTCTGATACCAAACTTGATCTGAGTTGACTCAACTTCCATATTTAACCAAGAGCTTTTTCTTTTGTGATGTAGTTATAATTGCATTTTATAAGAGCATAAATGAACATATATGCATGCTTACTAAAATGGAAACATACTGATGATCAACAAATCGTAAACAAGAGACATTGATAACAGAGTTCATCCAATGTGGACTACCTCTTCAGGCCCGATGTCAAGATGGTGTTGGCCACTTCATTTAGTACTGGAAATGGTGAATATTTACATGTACTATGTCTTCTGTCATACAAGGACATGTGCCCTTCACATGAGTGACGAAGTCTCTCCACGGGACGTCCCGCTACAGGAATGATCACTCACAATAGACCTCCTATTAGCATGACATAATATTACGCATGGTGACCGTGAGTATCTTGCCATCATGGCATCAAAGGGATCTCAACAAAAACAACCATGGTGACAATGAGTATCCCACCATCATGGCAACAAAGGGATCTCAATCAAAATATACATAAAAATCCATGATGAATACATCTCGCATGAAATAGAAACAAAGATTTTGCAATATACATCAAGCAGGAGTTGAAATAACATAGTACATATCACAACAAATGATCAAATAAGTACATGAAAACAACACTCAATATACCTAAACTATGATGCTGGTTGAACAATACAATACTCAACTATTGGATCTGAATGCACCATCAACATCATGGTGTCGAATGGAATATAATCGACTGACCACACTCTGAAATCTGACACCATCACTCCAATATGGAAAATGGATGAAAGCAAGAAGGCTCAAATGCAAAAACTAACCACACCAATGAATTTGTGTCATCGAGAGGTGTAAAATCTACTATCCATTTTATGAATTCTCACACAGACAAAATCTGGGCCTGTAGGAATCTTTTAGATTCTGTCACGATTCTCCCAAGATTCCTTTCTTTGGGCTGACTAGAGATCTAAAACTCAAATCATAAAACTAATCTCACCATTGAGATCCTTGTGAAATTCTGAGGAGAATGAGTATAAAGTTGGTTGCATTCTGAATCTGGGAAATTTTGGCCTCTTAGGAATTTGGAAGATTCCCTCAAGGTTCTCAAAGATTCTCCTCCACTAGGAATCTAAAAATCTACTGCTCAAAAGGAGAATCTGACATCGCCATTGTGTTCCCTGCGAAAATATGAGAAAAATGAATGTAAACTTGATAACATTCTGACAATGTAGAATTTTACCTCCCCATGGAATCTCAAAGATTCCTCACAGCATCAAAAGATTCTCTGCAAACATTTGCTCGAAAATCATGACAGCATAGTTCCGACTCAGCATTACAAATCATGGTTCTGTTGCACAGAACTCTGTTCTCGACACCTCTGTTCTATTTCGATCATACCTTCATTCCATTCAAATCCGCGTTTGTTCTTCTTCCCCCTTGCAAATGAGGGAGGAAGGTTTTTAAATGTGTGGGTGGCGGAGTTTTCAATGAGGCACCATTGGTGCATTGGTTAGGGTGGAGGTGATGAGGCAGGAGGTCGGGGGATCAAATCCCAACCGCTCTAAAAATATGTGCACAGTTATGATACACCAACCTATATTTTTGTAACGATTAAGTTGCATTGATGTGTTTTGGTGTAGCCGTGATATGTTTGGCATAATGCCACATGGGGCCACCTAGTGGGGGCCAACCCACATGGAGCCAGCGGGTTCAGTTCCTGTCAGCTCCACAATTTAATGTGATATGTCACTAAGTGGGGGCATATGGTGGTCATGCAGGTTTCTTTTAAAACAACATGCAGTTGTATATTTGTGTGGAAGTTATGGCTGACAGGGGTCATGGCTTGTCGACCCTTTTAAAATACGATTTTGTTTTTTTAATACATGGTTTTGGGTCCGAGTTGGCGGGGGTCATGGCCTGCCACCTTTTTAATAAATATATATATTATATATATATATATATATATATATATATATTATATATATATATATATATACGTATATATATATATAAGTCATTTCTTATTTTGACTAATATAAGAAATATTAGTCAAGTTAAAGAGGCAACAATTTCACCCACTCACGGGAGATAAGTTCCCACACCAGTTAACAATGAATTTGTAGGACACTTAAACTTGGCCCACTCCCCAACTTTGACCATAACTTTGACTAGCTCTATCTCCTCCATACAAGCTTGGATTTGAGTGTCATTCACACCATTAGAATCAGGACAACGAGCACTTCGATCTGGTGTTGGTTGGGGAGCAATCTGACCACTTTTAATTTTGACCATTACCGAGTCCTCTCAGACTTCTGCATGTGTCTGGAGCCATCTGTATCATGTAAGTATAAAAAATCAAACTAGTACGTTTCTACAAAAACCCTTGGCCAAACACAGTTATAGAACATTTGAAATGTAATTCAATTGATATAAAAATATTCTAGGAAAGAAACAATAGATATGACAACTTCAAAAAACCCTATAGGAAATATGATATAATTTTGGATAGTTTTCCTTCTTTGCAAGATTGGTGGATATTAGCACTAGTCAAAAGAAACCAAAACTTCTATCAGCAAATGAATTGAAGAAAATTCAAGATACCTAAGAAAGTACTCAAAAAGGTTGAAAGGTGTTACACTCAACTTTGTTTCCCCTTTGAAGAAAGTATGATACCACCATTATATTAGTCTGTTTGACTCACAGAAAATAAAATAAGAGGAGATAATGACAATAGAAAAATTAGTGCGTACCTCTACTCACATTGTTCTCTCGCTTACCTTCATAGACTTAGTTCCCTTTTAAGGACCTTCAATGTAGTTATCAAGTTCAACTGCTTGATAATTCAGTGTATTTTATTGCTAATCATGTTTGAATTAGGAAGCGAGAATGAGTTTTCTAAGGAGGAAAGTTAAATCAAACTTAACTTTCACTATTATATTTTTGTTTTTGTAGGTGGGGCCCTCCTAGTCCTTAAAGTATTTTTTTTCATTTCACTTCTTGACCATATTTATTAACTAAAACTAAATCATTTGAAAATAACCATAATATTTATATGTCTAAGAAATGTTTATGTAGAACCATGCTTACATATAATATTGATTATATAATCTAATGAATATACATGCACTATAATATAAATCATGTGAAGCATGCATCAAACCGTGATCATAATGTAGAACATAAGAAAAAAATATGCCTTGTGCCTCCCATCATATGTCATCATTAAAATTCCTTGTACCTCCCAACATCATGCATAAATAATCCATAAAATATCAACAAAAAATGTGCACCCATATCCTCAATTTTTTTGTCCCATGTCATAAAAATCCAAAAAATAGTGTTGTCTCGAAAGTATATGGATCATGCATAAAAATATCCATGTGGTACTATATCCTATAATAAAAATTGAAATAAAAGTGTTGGAATAATCATATTTTATAATTGAAATATGTACTAAATATGGAATGATGCTGACGGACAATCAAAATTGAAACTCTAGTCTATCCACACAAAAAATCCAAAACCAAAATATCACATGAATCACAACTAAAAACCATATTTGTAATGAGGTGCAATATTTCCTTAGACCATACTCTCAACTTGAGGTTCTTGTCAGTTATGGTGAGCATGAGAAGTCACAAAATGCGAGGAGCCATGGGAGGAGTTAGACTTCGTATCTTGGACCTCTTGTTTTCCTAGAATGATAGTTGGTTGAGGTGATTCAATAACTTGCTAGGTGGTGGGAATGGAACATGAATTGGTAGATTGCAGATGCTAGGAAGCATGTATCAAAGGAGGGAGTAGTCGAGGATTTCAAGAGGTAGTGCCCCACCTCTCGATGTAATGTAATGGTTGAGGATGAATCATGTTTTTCCAAACATCGTTTGTAAGAATGGTGATTTGTCAATACTCATGTGGGGCTATAAGAATACCAATATTGGGTTGATTATGAAAAGATTGTGAGGAGGTAGTACGATGGACTAAACAGTAAGGTTGAAAAATTCCATTTGCAACATTTGTCGTAACTATTCGAAGCCACCATCAAGATTCCAAAAGAACTAAGAATATCACATTTTTTTTCCTCTCACCCCAGGGCCCTACCTCTATTTTTTCTCCCTCTACAATGGCTATGTCAGTTGAAGAAACTCATGATGTGAAAGTACATAAATATGTTTATTAACTTAGTAAGCATTGTAATCAAATATTTATGCATACTTTTTCTTTGCAAGCAAGAATATAAAATAATAACATGGGCATAAATATTGATGAAAGGAAGGGAAATTTTTTTGTGTATATAGAATAAAATTTATATCATGTTGGGCACTTAAATAATAGTCAGAACATAGTTCAGGAATATCTTAATGATGTGAAATTATATCAGAGTGAAAAATATTAAAAACTGAATTCAACTATGTGTATGTAGTGAAAGAATTTTGGTAAATTCTGGAGGCACATGGGTGTAATTCGATAAGGGTTTTACTGTTGTTCAATATATGTTGTATCCCAACTCTAAACAATATATTCATAAACTAAAGTTATAGAGAATTCCCAATAGAATAAAATGATAAAGACATTGGGTGATATTCAAACATTGTGTGACATGCCCTCCTTCAAAATATAAATATTGGCGTATTGTGCTTGGATTGGATATGACCTAAAACCTATTTCAAGGGTGACCATTGTGTTGTAACAAAACCTATATTACAAAGATTATGGAAATATAGCTAAAATCCAAATGAAAAGTAGGTCACATACATGTGACTTATGGATAAGATCATAGATTGTTAACAAAGTGCCAAGGAAATAATATTTGATAATTATTGTAATTCCATTGCATTTACCTCATCTAGACCTAAAACTAATGGTGTCGAGGATCTAGGAAAATGTAACCATGCTACCTAACAACTAGTAATATTCTCAAAGGGGCATGCAATATTTCACATATATGAAAAGGGTTGGAGGTGTGGGACTGTTATAGGGAATTATGCTCAGTTGAGCAAACAAGAAAACCTCTCGAGTCTTCCTAGAAACACAAGATAGACACACCAAGGCATATATAATCGTAAAGCTAGACCTAATCATAGATGAAAGAATTAGAATGAAATTGACAAAGTGATGGCAAAGGAGAAATTATTTTTCTTCCTACATAGATCAGTTGGAGGATTTAACATAGTTGAGAACCACTCCAAACTACCTCCAAAGGCTAATCCTACACACAAAGGAACACAAGAAAAACCTTGACAATGTAATAATATTTTCAATCAAAAATTAATAAATGAATACCTACATAAAACTAAATACATAGCTATAAGATTTATGTGTTGAAAATGTAGAAAGGAATGGCTTCTTTGACTTGTGCCTTAGTCAAAGATGCTAATTTGAATTCAATCTCATAGGTGCTTGAGTTAGTTGTTAGTTAGCATGTGTGATGTGGCCTATCACTGAGTTATTGCCATTTTGTTGGGTGTGCAGCTTGATTATCTTCTGTATTCAAAGGTTTTAGCCGGATGTACACCCCAGGAAGATTGTACACCCCTCCACGCGGGGGGACTGTTCATTAGGTAGATGATCTGACGATAGAAGTTATGTTTAATTTAGGTTTTTTTCCCTAGAAGGCAACCCCTCGTTATATATGAGGGAATTGTATTGCGTCTATGTATATCTGTATTATGAGTGAGGAAGAGAGAGGAGATTGAGAGCAAAGAGGGAGTTATAGCGGATCTGCTATAGGTTGTATCTCTTCAATTTGCTAGATAATATAACAAAAGAAGGACTGGTTGTTTCTCCGTGGATGTAGCCCAAACTGGGTGAACCATGTATATCTGTGTCTATCTTGTTTTATGCATTTTCTATGTTTATATTTCTACAATATTTTATGTGTTCCATTACTCTATAATATATAATTTTCTAATAACTGGTATCAGAGCTGAAGGTCTATTTGGCTGATAAACTCGTAGGAGAGAAGGGTTCCTAGTTCGAGTGGGAGCAATGGCGCAAGATGGTAGGTTTAGGGTTGAAACATTCAACGGCCAACACTACCAGTTGCGGAAGATGTAGATGGAATATTATCTATATCAGAGAGATCTGTACCTACCATTGAGCAGAAAGACAAAGAATAGGACAAGTATGAAAGGCACAAAATGGAATATTCTCGACAGAAAGGCACTTGGAACAATACGGTTGTGCCTAGCAGCATCGGTAGCGTTTAATATTTCAAAGGAAACGATAATAGAGGGTTTAATATCAACATTGGCCAAATCATATGAAAAACCCTCAGCCTCAAATAAGGTATTTCTTATGAAGTGTTTATTTAATATGAGGATGTCAGAAGGTGGATCTGTTGCTGATCATTTAAATGAATTTAATATAGTTACAAGTCAGTTAAGTTCTGTAGGGGTAAATTTTGATGATGAAGTTAGGGCTATGTTATTTCTGCGCTCATTGCCAGAAAGTTGGAATCGTTTAGTTATGGCCATTAGTAACTCTGTCTCTGGATCTAGTACTTTAAATTTTGATGATGTTGTCGGTGCAATCCTTAGTGAGGAAATATGACGGAAAAGCTCCAGTGAGACATCAGGTAATGCTTTGACTGCAGAGACTAGGGGAAGAAAAATGGAAAGAGGAAATAGCCTTGGATATCAGAGTAAGTCAAGAAAAGGTAGATCCAAGTCCAGATCAGGGATAGTGTGGTGAAAGTGCGGGAAGAAAGGACACCTGAAGAAAGACTGCAAGTCTGGGAAGGGAAAAGAAGGAGACGTGCAACAAGAAACTAAGCATGAAGCAAATGTAACATGTGATGTGTTGCAATATGCTTTGATTCTTTCATTAGAAAATATTATTGATGCCTGGGTGGTAGAATCAAGGACCTCATTCCATGCCACACCTGATAGGAAACATTTTTATGATTATGTTCAAGGAGATTTTGGATAGGTTCGATTGGGTGATGATAAACCCTATAAAATCATTGGAATGGGTACAGTTTTCATAAAACAACAAAATGGAAATCAGTGGCTATTGAAGGAGGTAAGGCATGTTCCAGATCTAAAGAAAAATCTAATTTCAATAGGGCAATTGCGAGGTGAAGGTTGCGTAACTACTTTCACAGATAAAACTTAGAAGGTCACTAAAGGATCCCTGGTAATAGCGAAAGGAGGAAAGGTTGGTACATTATATTTATGCAATGGTATTTCTAATTCTCGTAATGCTTTAACCTCTATAGGAGAAGATATGGCATTGTGCCATCATAGGCTCAGGCACATGAGTGAGAAGGGGATGTAGATTCTTCGCTTAAGAAATTTGTTGCCAGGTTTGAAGCATGTTGTTTTAAAATTTTGTGAGAATTGTGTTTATGGAAAACAGAAGAGAATCCAATTTCTCAAAGTTGGGAAAGAAAAGAAGAGTGAAAAATTAGAGCTTGTGCATACAGATGTATGGGGACCTGCTCATGTATCATCTCTCAGTGGCTCTCATTATTATGTTACTTTTATTGATGATGCAACCAGAAAAACCTGGATTTATTGTATTCGAAATAAATCTGATGTATTTGATAATTTCAAGAAATGGAAAGCTTTGGTTGAAAATGAGACAGGAAAAAAGTTGAAGTGTCTCAAATTAGACAATGGAGGTGAATATGTAGCAAAGAGTTTGATAGGTACTATTCAGAGAATGGAATTCATAGAGAGAAGACAGTTCCAAGAACACCACAAGAAAATGGTGTGTCAGAAAGGATGAACAGGACAATCATGGAGCATGAAAGGTGCATGAGATTGCATGCAGGATTCCCTTTATAATTTTGGGTAGATGCTATAGATATTGTTGTTTATCTAATAAATAGAGGGCTCAAGTTCCTTGGATGGTGGTATTCTAGAGGAGGCATGGATAGGTAGAAAAGTAAACTACTCTCTTTTAAAGACTTTTGGTTGCGAAGCCTTTCTCCACATTAATAAAGAAAATAGAAAAAAGTTTGAGGCAAAAATCAAAGAAATGTACCTTTATTGGATATGGTGTTAATGATTTTGGTTATAGATTTTATGATTATGAAAAACACAAAATCATTAGGAGCAGAGATGTAATATTCAATGAAAGGCTTTGTATAAGGATCAGCTATAGGAAAAGAAACAGGGAAAAGAAAATAGAGAATACACAGTGCTTGACAATATCACAAGAAAAGTGATGGTGCCTGAAAATCATAATGATCAATAGCTCGAACAACAACCACAACAGCAACAAGCACTTCAAACACCTGAAATTGATGTTAGAAGATCTACCAGGATAAGTAGACCCCCTCAATGATACTCTCCTTCATTATATTATGTATTATTGACTGGTTCTGGTGAACCAAAATGTTATGAAGAAGCAGTGCATGTAGAAACCAAGAAGACGTGGGAGCAAGCCATGAAAGAAGGGATGGACTCCTTAGCACATAACCATACTTGGGACTTAGTCAGGTTGCCTGTAGGTAAAACAACATTGCAGAATAAATGGGTTTACAAGTTGAAGGAAGAAGATGGAGGTAGAAAAAGGTACAAAGCTAGACTTGTGGTGAAGGGCTTTGAACAGAAGAAAGGTATTGATTTTGATGAAATATTTTCTCCTGTTGTTAAAATGACTTCAATCAAAACTATTTTAAGTCTAGTAGTAGCTGAAGATTTGCATCTTGAGCATTTAGATGTAAAGACAACCTTTCTCCACGGGGATTTGGAGGAAGAGATATATATACAGCAGCCACAAGGATATGAGGTAAAAGGGAAGGAGAAACTAGTGTGTATGTTGAAGAAGAGCTTGTATGGCTTAAAACAGGCTCCAAGGCAGTGGTATCTAGAATTTGACAAGTTTATGTCTCAACAAGGTTATACTAGATGTCACTCTGATCAATGTGTTTATCTGAAAAAGAAAAATAATGGAAACTATATTATATTGTTATTGTATGTAGATGACATGCTTGTTGTAGGGTCTAACATGCAGGAAATAAATGTGCTAAAAATAAAATTGGCAAATTCATTTGCGATGAAGGATTTGGGAGCTGTAAAACAAATCCTTGGTATGAGAATAACTAGAGACAGGAATAATCGCAAATTAACATTGTCTCAAAGTGAGTACATAAAAAAGGTGTTGAAAATATTTAATATGCACAATGCAAAACCAGTTATTACACCTTTTGCTAGCCATTTCAAACTTAGTAAGGAGATGTGCCCAAAGACCCAAGAAGACATGGATTATATGTCTAAAGTTCCATAAGCATCAGCAGTTGGAAGCTTAATCTATGCAATGGTCTGCACAAGGCCTGATATTGCACATGCAGTGGGAGTTGTAAGCAGGCACATGAACAATCCAGGAAAAGAACATTGGATGGTGGTGAAGTGGATTCTCAGGTATTTGACAGGTACCACAAATCAAGCATTATGCTTTGGTGGTTCAAACATTTCTCTACAAGGATATGTTGATGCAGATATGGTGGGTGATAGAGATAACACGAGGAGCACAACAGGGTATGTGTTTACTATACGTGGAATAGCTGTCAGTTGGGTCTAAAAATTGCAAAGTATTGTTGCGATCTCAACAACAGAAGCAGAGTATGTTGCTGATACAGAGGCTAGTAAAGAAATGATTTGGTTACAAAGGTTTCTGAATGAATTGGGTAAGAAGCAGGTGTAGGGCAGGTTATATAGTGATAGTCAGAGTGCCATACATCTTGCAAAGAACTCTGCATTTCATTCCAAGACTAAGCATATACAACTCAAGTACCATTTCATACGATCGGCATTGGAAGATGGACAATTAAAGCTAGAAAAGATACACACCAACCAGAATCCTGCAGATATGTTAACAAAAGTTGTAACCAGGGAGAAATTGAGAATCTGCTCAGTTTCAATTGGTCTTCAAGTATGATGAGGAAGATGAGAAACAGCCAGGTCCAAGTGGAGTCATTGTCTAGCAAATGAAGCAGTGGTGGAGTTGCTATAATCAGTCTCCAAGTGGGAGATTGTTGGGTGTGGAGCTTGATTATCTTATATATTCAAAGGTTTCAGCCGGATGTATACCCCAGGAATATTATACACCCCTCCACACGGGGGGGTGCGGGGGGGTTAAACCCCCCCAGGCTGGGGGGTTCGGGGGCTAGTAGTCCCCTGGCAAGGGTTTGGGGGTAGCACCCCCGAAGCTAAAAACATATGTAAAATTGCCTTGTATAAGTATCGTAATTTCTAGTCAATCTAGGCCGTTCATTAGGCAGATGATCTGACAGTAGAAGTTATGTTTCATTTATGGTTTTTTGCCCTAGAAAGCAACCCTTCACTGTATATGAGGGAATTTTATTGCGTCTATGTATATCTGTATTATGAGTGAGGAAGAGAGAGGCGATTGAGAGCGAAGAGGAAGTTACAACGGATCTGCAGTAGGTTGTATGTCTTCAGTTTGCTGGATAATATAATAAAAGAAGGACTGGTTGTTTCTCCTTGGATGTAACCCAAACTGGGTGAACCACGTATATCTATGTCTCTCTTGTTTTATGTGTTTTTTGTGTTTATATTTCTGCAATATTTTATGTGTTCCATTGCTATGTAATATACAATTTTCTAATACATTTAATTCGAGTAGATGATTTTCAATGTGTTTTACACTAGTTGATGGAAAAAATTAGTTATATAGTTGAGTTAACTCTAATGTCTGTCAATTAAATGATCTCTAGTTCTAGAATAGAGATAATCATTTTAGTTGAGTAGTTGAATTTCTATTAACTCAACTTACGCACAGTTAACTAGTTGCATCTGTTAAAATTAGCCCTAGTAGGTCATGCAATTTGAATTTCCTATTGAGATTGAATGCATGCATAGATGTATTTTTTATTATACTCAAGTTGTTGTGTACAAGGCTTGAGGATCGAGCAAAAAAAATTATATTGATAATTTCACAATGAAATAAAAGAAATTCCTTATTTTTAAGGGTAGATTTATGCTAGGAAATAGGAGCTCCTAGAAAACCTTATTTTCCTAAGTGTTGGGAAATTCTTGTGGAGAATTGATCATTATTGTAGCAAAGCTTCAAGATTGAAGAAGATTCTATGTAATAGATCAGATTTGTTAGTTAATTCAGTACAATCAAGCAAGGTTTTTTCTCAGTTCGGTTCCAAGTATATATTTTGTGTTCTATGAGTGGTTGTGCTTCTATTCATTGTTTTCTTTCCAAATATTTTTGGTAGAGACGTCTTGTATATTTTGTGATAAGTTTGATCTCATTAGTATTTCCAAGGTTTTGAATATTTTCTACATGGTATCACAGATGAAAACAAGATAGATACTAAGTTCATTGATTAGATTCAAATCACATTGGAAAGAAGATCAGTTAGTGTAGGAATTCTACAAGCGCATGAATCATGTAATTCTTTGGTTTGAGGACATAGCATGACCTAGAAGGGAATTCTAATTTATTTGCATGGAAGGACATAAAGTAGGTTGTTTTAGGTGATAATGGGGTTTTGGAATACATCATGACTGATATTCCTAAATCTTCTGCCTCATATGCAGAACAACTAACTCAATGGAAGAAGGACACTATCAAAGCTAAGAGGGTGATCCTGGAAGGAGTTAAAGACCATATTGTTCCAAATTTTCGTTGGAAGGAGACAACATTCCATATGTGGAAGGCCCTTATTGATATATTTGAAAGTAGTAGTGATGTCAGAAAGTTTTCTTTGAAGGACAAATTCAGGGACATTCAAATGGACAAGAATGAGCCCATTGTTACATATGTATCCAAGTTTTCTCAAGTGAGGGATGACGTTGGAGTTGTTGGGGAGACAGTTCCCCTAACATATCTTATGAGCCTTGATATTATTAGGCTTCACAAATATTGGCATAGTTTCTAGGATGCATTGAATGGTAGCGATAAGCTCCCTATTTGTGAGAGACTATGGTCAGATCTTGCATAACAAGAGATAAGGAGAAACAAAAAGGATCGAGTCTAAGGTAGAATTGATAATGAGGATAAATTTTTTTTAGCTAGAAAGGGGAATAAATCTGAGGGAAAGAATGCCCAATGCAAGATCAAATCTAGTCAAAATGGAGGCAAGAAAAAGAAATATTATAGTAAAATCAAGTGTTTTCATTATCATGGATTTGGACATTATGCTACAAATGTCCAAAGAAGAAATCCAACAAGCATGTTGCAACAATAGCAATAGGAGAATCACTCTATTCTCTTTTCAAATTGGATTTCTCTCTAATAGCTTTCACAAAAAGATCAGTTCTAGGTAGTGTGTGGTATATCGATTGAAGGGATTCATTCCACATGACATGGAATAAAGAATTCTTCATCAGTTTGGAGGAGAAGGACATGCAATTCCATATCAATCTTGGACATGATGGAAGCCACATGGCCAAGGATTTGGTGCATTTATATTTAAGATGGATTGTGGTTCCCTTCTCCATCACAAGAATTTTATGTATGTCCCAAGATTGAACAAAAACCTTATCTTAGTAGTAGTCCTTGAAGACAAAGGGTATGATGTAGTATTCAATAAAGGGAAGGCCTAACTCAATAATTCTACTTTAGGACAAGTCAAGTAAATTGGTGGCAGGATAAAGAACCTCTAAAATTGGAGGTTGATGTGTGTGCATCCTTGAGCAACAAGGAAGAGAGTTCTTAGAGTAGATATGCGGCGGTTAATTGAGAGAAGGTTAGGGCTCTCAAGATTGAGCCTCATCTAGTATCTTAGTTTTAGTCTAATCTTGTGGATAGTTGGGTTGACCAGCATGATGATGATGAGGACCATATCCCAGGGCGAGTGGAGGTAACCACTACATAAGAGACTTTTAATATAGAGAAAGTTCGAGCGAATTGGTCAGAGGATTTGGTTAAGGGAAATTAGAAGAGAGCTAAGTCTCCCAACATCAAGAATCAGACACATAGGTACATAGGTCACATGGAACTTATGAGAAAAGTGGTGAAATCATAGATCATGGTGAGAAATAAGAGGTCTTCAAAGTAGGCTTTGTAGAAGGAAGCAATGTAGTATTCTAGCTCAAAGGGAGAAACTACAATAGTAGAGAACTTGGTAGATTTGAAGGAAGATCTAGGTGGACAACATTCTTCCAAGAATCCCTTCCTTTCTAAGAGTGAGTTTTGAAAATGTAGCAAGGAATGGCTTCTTTGACTTTTACCTTAGTTAAAGATGTTATTTCAAATTCAGTCTCATAGATGATTGAGTTAGTTTTCAGTTAACATGTATGATGTGGCCTACCACAAATTTAATGTTAGTTAATTCTAGATAGATGGCTTTCAATGGGTTGTGGACTAGTTGATGGCTAAAATTATTTATGTAGTGGATTTAACTCTAGTGTATGTCAATTAACTAATATCTAATTATAGAATAGAGATAGCCTTGAGTGTAGTTGAGTAGTTGAATTTTTGTTAACTCATGTTACTCTTAGTTAACTAGTTGCAACTGCTAAAATTAGCCCTAGTAGGTCATCCAGTTTTAATTCATATTGATATTGAATGAAGGCACATATGTATTTTTTTACTGTACACTTTTTTTCATGAACGAGGCTTGAGGATTAAGAAAAGAAATTTCTCTTGAGAATTGTGAAAGGAAGTAGGAGAAATTCTTATCATTTAGGGGAATATTTGTGCTAGGGAATAGGAGCTCCATGAAAGCCTTATTTGCCTAAGTGTTGGGAAAGTACTGTAGAGAGTTGACAATATTGCAACAAAGCTTTAGGCTTGAAGAATATTCTATGTAATAAATCATATTGCTGAATTGATTCAATACAATCAAGCAGGGGTTTCTCTCAGTTGGTTTCCCTAGATATATTTTTTGTTCTATGTGTGATTGTGTTTCTATTCATTGTTTTACGTCCACAAATTTGTGGTGAATAAATCTTGTCTCTTTTGTGATTATTTTTCTCTCATTAGAAATTGCAAGGTTTCAAGGATTGTCTACTTTATGAGAATTAAACAATAGTATAGAAGAATGCATAGTAGATCTATATATTGATAAATAGGAGAAAGATTACACCCAAAACTAGTTGCAACATGACCTCCTTCAGCTCCTAGCTCCAAAAACACTCTCTCACAAGTAAAATCGTTACAACATAATAATGCATAGAGCTTTAATCCCTTATCAATGGTCTAGCCTTCAATTTATAAGAAGAATTGTGGCTGTGAAGAATTTTAGTTTCTCTTCAATGTAATGGGAAAAATCCAAAGGGTGGATTATGTTGTTGGACATTAGATAAACCAACACTCCCCCTGTGTTTTATGACATGGACTAACTACCTCGCATGGATCATTATCTCTGGTGATGTAATTGTTGACTAAAACATGTGGGTTTTGGTCTAACTGCAATTGTGATCACCAATAAGTGATATCAGAGAATAGGTCACGAGTTTGATAAAAACTCGACTTACGTGGGGGGGTGGGGGAGATTATTGGACATTGGATAATCCAACTCTCCTCATGTGTTTGGTAACATGGACTAACCGCCTCTCATGGATCCTTATCTTTGGTGATACGATTATTGACTAACACCTTCAGGTTTTTGTCTAATAGAACTTGTGATCACCAATAGATGTTTCCTCAACTTTAATTCTTTATCCCAATTTATTGACTTTTTTCAGATAGGTAATATCTATATATGAGTTTGAGGAAAACCAATTCCAATTTTTAAGAGTTTACTTGAGTGAACTAGTGTTTCATAGTTAGTTAACTCAAGTTCTTTCCTCGTGGATATGTGAAATTCTGATAACGAAGTTTTACTAAAGCTAAAGTGCATTATTTGTAAGGGTAACACAAGTTTCATGACTATGACATATGTTATTACACTGTGCATATGAAGATAGTGTGCATTATAGTCTCAAAAGGCTAGAGAAAAGGGTATATCTTAGGAAAAAACATGATGTTCTCCTCAAAGATAATTAGGAGTTATTTTCACGTATAAAATATACCCCATAAAGTGTTAGTTCAGAGAAGAAGGTGATGGTCAAAATACTTAATAAAATGGCTGAGGAGAGGAAATTTCAGAGAATCATAATAAGGATGCCTATAAACAAGAAACATATTTCAGATAGAAATCATGTCTTGAGTGACGCATTCCCTTTCTTAGTAGCTAAAGTAGAATGATATCATGTGGATACATGACAGATCATGTCCACTAATAAAAAGAATGGAATAATTTCATAGGGTGATCAATTTGATGTAAAATGACTCCAAAAACAATATACACATCTTGGGAAACAAGGCTGAGTGATGTAAGCCTCTACCCAAGGTATTCATCACCAACTAAAAATAGCATAATTCTACACATATGAATAATGAGATGAAGTCAAACAAGTGAGAAATTGTTTGATTACCGGTTGATGATGAGATTCCTTAACAGACACGAGGATGATACCAATAAGGTGATGGTCTCCAAGATGGATATTAAAATATAGCGAGAGTTTATGTCAAAAACTAATAGATTCATTTAATTTGGAGCTATTGATGAAAAACCCCTATAAAATACAAGAAGGCATACCACTAAGGACTGCACGATCAAGGGTACTATAATGTTTCTCACTCTCCTTCTTGGATAATGTGCTGAAGTCGATAGGAATGGATATGTTAAAGGTAAGAACTAATGAGTCCTACATCTGTCAATGACATGACAAAAGTGATTGGTTTTGGAGATAATATATAACAATAACATGAATTGACTTAGGGAAAAAGGACATATGAGAAAGTACTTGATAAGATCAAGAGAAAATAGACAATCCCTTGAATAATAAAAGGAATGACACTAAGGAGACCAGGTATCTTAGACTCAAGAACACTAAGAGGAGTGTGATACGAGGATTCAGGGACATCAAGATATCAAAGCAAGACTTATAATGTGGTATGGTTCATAGAGAATCTGAAAAAAGTTGAATATGTTGGATAAGTGCCATGTTGAAGGAAGGGATAGTAGACTACTGCCAAAAACTTCTGACTGATATAGAGAGTAATAACAATTCCTTCTTCCAATATTTTCCCAATCCACTTAGGTTGAATGAGTCGAGAAAGGGTAAAATTAGTGTTCATTTCATGTTTAGAGAGTCTGTAAACAACTTAAAGAACACTCTACAAGGCATATTTGTCATGGTTGATAACTAGGTGTAACAATGATAGAATAATATACCTAGTACAATTCCTTTTTTGTAATTAGTCACTTGAGTCTGAATAAAGAGATAAACCTATACTCAATAGACGTTAGCCTCATTTCTCTATGAGTATGAGAGGAATAAAGTAAACTTGATAGTATTTGTAAACTTTGAGACGAGTTAGAAAAAGAAAAATCGTGGTATCCTTTTCATATTAACGAGTGAGAAAATGATAGAAATAGAATGGCTCAATCTACTTTGTGGCAGTTTTATCTTGAAAATGGAAAAAAGAAATGTTAAAAATAAAACTAAGAAAAATCTTAATTTAAATTGTCCTTGAATTAAATTAGGAATTAAATTGTAATTATATTATCACATAAAATTGTAATAGTTAACTAAGTTAGGTTGGCATAGTTTGCTCAGTAAATTCGAGTTGGGAGTCTATCTATATTCATGTAGAGTGATCCCTAAATTTTAGGGGCCCAGGTTGAGTTCTTATTGAGTTGTAATGATTTAATTCAGTTTAACTAACTTAAATTCAGTTAAACAAGTTCTAACTATTGGAGAAAATAGCGAGTGGTCAAGTGAATTGGATTTAATTCACATGAAATGATCAATTATATAAATGATAGTCCACCCAAAACTAAATCATGCATGTCAGTTCAGAGGAAAACCTAGTTGAAATTAGAGTTCAGGGACAATGTACTATCAGTTGTAAAATCATTGAAATTAAATCGATGGTGCATGCAATCCAAGGAAGGCCTACGGATGGATTGCACAACTATTAGTGAGGAATTTTCCAATTGAATATGATTTAATTCTCAACGAACATTGCAAGGAAGTAGGGGCTTGGAAGGTAGAATATTTGGCTAAGTATTGGCTTGAGATGGTTTGTGAAGCAGTGAGATAGATTGTACTTGTGCAGAGATTGGTTGAGTTGAAAAAGAATTGCATTTTCATCTCATATCTTCAGGTTAATGAAATATTTACATAGCAGTTGTTTTTAGCCGAGGCTTTCCCTAGAAAATTATTGTATTATGTGTGATTGAAATTTTTCCTTTTCTCCTTTGTGATTTCATTGATCAATTTTTGTTTCTGTTGATGAATAGAGTAGATTCAAGTCAATTTTTTTAGCATATCACAATCTTTAGTTTGAATATATAATAAAATGTGCATGGCATCATATCTGAAATCACTATAGAAGAGGAGAATACAAGTTTTTTGTGTAGGCGAAATTGAATTTGTAGTTTCACACCTCAGACCTAGTAAGATGTCATTATACGGTTTGAGACTTTTGTATAGCCTTGATGGTAGATAGAACTACATAGCTTGGAAGGACAGGATGGATGCAATGTTTTTTTTTAACAAATTCAGTTACTGGATTTGTATTCCAAAAAAAAAAGGAGGGAGACATCCTCCCATTACATCAAGCCAAAATGGGAGAAGGCTTCCTGGAAGAGAAATAGAGGGAAAACAATCCCTATCTTCCAAGCTCTTCCCCTTTTGTTTCTAAGGTTAATAATTGCACTATCCTTATAAATACTTACATATTGATTCAACAACAATTTACACCTACATAACATAAAAAACTAGTAGTGGAAATACTTTGCAGAAAAGAGAAGAATGAGGCATTTGCAATTAACTTTTGTTCACCAAGGGTTCCTTATGGGACTGAGTCCATTTCTTGCTGCTTTCAGCATTGGAGTTTTCTCCTATCAGATTAAAAACTAATCTCTTCAGATAATTGATCGTATCCTCCAAATGCCTACACTTTTGTTTTAGCACAGACATTTCTTTCCTCTACTCTTCTATTTGTCTCTTTAGGAAGGAATTCTCAGATTTTCCTTCAAGTTTGTAGTCTTTGACCATTTCTATGACCTGCTCAATCATGAATTTTTTAACTCAACAGGTTGTGCAGTTTTTGCACTTTGGAACATCTGTAAGCAAGTTCCATTCCATTGTTCCTAACCAAAGAAGGCGATCAATCCAACTGAGAGTAGAAGGGGAAATAAGGAAAACCTCTAGACAGTCCTGCGATTACCCACAGCTGCCACAGAAAGGGAAACCACAATCCAAAAGCAAAAACCACAAGAGTTGTGTGATAGCTAAAGAATCTGGGAGGTGGGGGTCACCAGAGCTATGCAGTGGCTAGGGCGACAAGAGTTACAAAAAGGGAAAAAGTTTGAAGCTGTCTCCAGAGCTACGCGAAGGTGTGGGCCACTAGAGTTGAGCAAAGGAAACAGGATCCGGAAAAAACCCAACAGAGTTACGTGAAGGAGAGAGGCGAGGTTAAATAGAGAAGATATGCTCAATCCCTAAAGGGGTGCAATGACATAGGCAGGAAAAAAGATTACAACTTCTTAGATAGAGCGGAAAGAAATGGAGGGTGAAGATGGAAAAAATAAAATAAGACAAGTGGGGGGAAGAATATATTGATGCATAGCTTGCCACATCAGGGAAGAGAAACTTAGCATTTCACGGGAAGCTTGAGTAGTTACAGTACGCTTGATAGCCGTAGACTGACTATCTTATTTTTTCTTAGGGATATCCTTAGATTTCCTAATCTTCTCAAATCTAACCATTTGAGCTAAAGTGACTATTGCCCACCTTCATGTTTTCTCTTTGATTGACATTCTCTGCACATTGAGGCGAGAGATCCTATGGAATCAATTTTTGAGCAATCATATTATCAATTTTAGATTCTCCCATAGGGCGATTAACAGTGAGATTCACCTGTCGGCGTTACGGTTATTTTCTCTAAGGATATGCTTAAAGGTGACTTCACCTAGAAACTACAAGCCTTTTTCCCACCCTTTTTGTTATTTGTATTAGGGCCTTGTTCTTGGAGCTTCTTCTTTTCACGATCGATTGGATTATTTTTGAAGAGTCCCCCATTATGAACAGATTATTCATACTTCACTGCCTTAATATTTCTGTTCCCAAGAGGAGGCCATATGCTTCTGCCCTATTGTTGCATAGTTCTCCTAATCCCCATTCATAAGTAATAGGATTATCCCCTCCTAGGTCAAAAGGTATACCTCTCGTTATTGGACCGTACAATGGGTATAAGTTTACTCTTGATTACACTGTCTTTTTCCTTATTTCTTTATGCATTTGTGCCCTGATATAGTAAGATGTCGATAAAACTTCGATGAGAAATGAATAAAATCACTTTTGATATGGTTCAGCTAAGCAAAGCTAACTTTCATTGTTTTTATGTAGAAATTGGCAAAGTGAACAGCTGTTATTCAGAACATGGAACAAAAAATGCTAAACAGAGGAAGAGGAGCATGTCTTATGTGGACGAATCAAGGAATAGATCAAGAGGATCAGCACAAGTTGAAATATTGTCTGATAATAACATTTAGTTGTGAATCCCTCAGGATGTCCTGATCCTGAGGGATCTCATTTATCCCTTTTACTTCTTGATTATAAAAGGGAACTTCTTGCCCTTTTGAAGGAGAGTAATTTCACATATAGAAAGTGTAATTTTGAAGAAGACAACATGTTGTAATGACATTTGAATTCGATGATTAATACATGAATTGAGTTGTTGTTCCCTCATGATATTCTGAAGTAGTTAAGTAGTATTCGCTAACAGCTTGGGCCAGGTCACTGGTGGATTCCACTGTTGTTGCCTGTGTTTTTACTTTTCCTTTACCGCAAGTTTAATTACTCTGCTTTATAGTTTTACAGACGATTTACGTGCATTGGTGTGGAATTCGTGTATGTATGTCATTGCTTCTTAATTTTTCCAATTGATTTCATTTACTTATGTTGTGGATTGAATTAATCATTAGGAGAGTGTTATTTCCTGTTCATTAAGAGATAGAAGCATTATTAGTTGAATTGAATGCTTTATTCTTCCACAATAGTTTAGAATAAACTAGAAGATATCTGTTATTGCTACAGGAACTCAGTTGATGTGATTGTAATTAGAATCTCTTGATTAGGATTGAGTCTTGTTTCTGATTAAGGTTGAATTTTGATGCTTAGATAGATTATTTTTCTTGAAAATACAAGCTTGAGATTTATGATTTAATCCATTTACTCTTGTATTGAATTTAATAAATTATCTCATTTCATTACTCTCCATAGATAAAGAATTTGCACAGATTGTGTAAAATCTTGGAACATAAAGACGTGCCTAGGTTGATGATTAATGTGAAGCAATTAGGAGTTTTTAAAGACACCTTATAGCACCCAACATTTTGCCGCCATTGCTAGGGAGAGTGTTGCCATTTCACAAAAGAGTGATGTATGTTTGATAGTTGTTGTTGGGAAAGAATTGGGTATTAAGAACGGAAGGTAAGAACCTGCATATGGATAAGTAAAATTCTTGCTCCCTCACCCGATTTTTAGCACAATTAGGCAGAAATTGAAAGTAGAAACAGAAATTTGATGTTTATTTGCTGTGAAAGAATTGGGTATTAAAAATGGAAGGTAAGAACCTGCATAGGAGTAAGTAAAGTGCTTGCTCCCTTGCCCGCTTTTCAACAAAATTTTCTTGGGAATTCAAGTACAAATGAATGTTTTTATTTTTGTATCAATGGCTAAGAAGAAAAGAGGAAAAAAAGATATAATTCCTCCATCCAAATCTGAAAAATCCAAGGGACCGGTGACCCTTGGATGATCAACCTTCATTGATGAAATCATAAGAAAAGCTGAGTCTCAATCATCAGTAAGACCCCGAATCGTTTCCACCAAAAATCCTATTGTAACCCTTCAGGCTGCAGCATCACCATCTATAGCTAACGCTGAGATTCACAGCAAAACTAAAGGATCTTAACAGAGTTTTCAGAATACTGAAAATTTGTAATTTAGCCCTTTACAAGAAGGGAATTCTTGCAACTTCTGTGAAGGAGGAGGAGAAACAGGTAAATTATCAGAATCAAACTCTCCTCAAAAAGTGTTTGAATAGAGGACCCCCAGTTTTCTAGACCAAGGAAGTGCTGTTAAAATCATTTTACAAGTCTCTTCTAAACCTCCCCGGAACAAATCTCCATCTTTGGAAATCCCGGAAGAGTATTGGCATATTTTTAACCAAATGGCGAATAATCAACAACAAGCTCAAACCTCAACACTACAATATCCTATCATTGACATAGCTATCAATGCTCCCATGAAAGCCATCCCGCTACCAAATATTCCTACCATTCATGGGCTAACTTCAAAGGATCCTTATGTATTCCTTTTTGAATTCGATGTTTTATGTAGAGGTTATGATTACACTACTCACCCCAAGAAACTGAAGTTGTTTCCTTCTACTCTGAAGGGAGTAGCTCTGCGTTGGTTTATGGGGCTTGACAGGGGTACCATTAATGACTAGGAAAAAATGAAAACAACCTTTCTGAAAATATACCAAGATTTTTGCCGAAGTAGAGAATTAAAGGATGAAATATTTCAAATGGTAGCTAAGACTAATGAGACTCTTAAAGAATATCTAGAACGTTTTCAATATAATATGCAAATATCTCCTTATGCAAATATACCCCTTGAATTTATTAAAACCACAATGATTAATGGTATGAAAGACCAATGGGTAGAAACATTAAACTTAATGGGGAAAGGGGATATTTATCAAGAGTATTTTGACAATATTATACAATTGTGTATCGGGTGTTCCAGAGGCAATATAAGGCTGAAACAAACTGGGCGCAATGCAATCACTAGAGATAATAGAACCTCAGAAGGGAGCATTACACAAGTTGAAATTGGTAATTTTATCAAAGATTTCAAGATTGATATCTTGGGGACCCTAACAACACAATTGGATATCATGCAAGCCAAATAGAAGCAAGCCGAAGTAGAACAAAACCTGGCTATTTTCTATACATGATGTAGGAAGAAACACCATCATAGAGAATGTCTACTAGATATGATACAGACATGTGCCATTTGCAATAAGGATCATACTACAGAAAGTTGTCCATCACTTCTTGGGTTAAAAGTGATCTTTAAGGAAGCCGAGGAGGAAGTGTAACCACTATATCTGATGAACCAACGTCGTCAATGGCAAGCACGACTGACAGGTATGCCTACAGACCCTTCTTCATTCTTTCTTTCCTCACAATATAATTCTCAACAGTATCTAGGGATAGCATGGCAGAACCAACCACCCTTCTCTAATTGGCTACCTCAAGCCTTTTCTATGCCATCATGTCCCAATCAATCAAATTGGTCAAATCCCTCTTATCCTCCACCATTCTGGCAGAGTAACCCCTATCCCTCACAATGGTCCCCTTCTACCTCACAAAATCAGAACTGGAAACTGAATTGGCAACGATCCACAAACAAACCTACTGGAATAATTCCTCCATCTCAACCAACCTTACCAACACCTTACACATTGCAGCAAAATCTTCAATCTAATATATGGCCACAACTCTCAGCCCAACCGAATCCAAATCCTAACAACAGACCCATCCAGTTTGTACAAATTATTGAGAGTTTAGACCCTGTAGTTGAGACGAGATAATGTAATGAACTTAAGTTAAGATCTGGACGCATAATTACCCCAGATGAGGATAAAAATCTGCAACCTGAAACCAAAGAGACATATCCGGGTAAGCCTTCGAATGTAGATAGCCAGCAAACAATGCAGGGAGAAGATACAATCAGGCAGAAGGATCCTGAGCAAATCATAACCTCTTCTCCCCCATTCCCAGAAAGATTGATAATACCACGACCAATTGAATATCCTAATTTTGATCTTCTGGGTGAACTCAAGAATAGCTGTATAAAAATACCCCGCCTCTAGGCTATTCAAGACATTCCAATATATGCCTAGACTATTAAAGAATTGTGTATAAAGAAGTATGTGAGGAAAAAAAAAACAACCCCAACTATCCATGTTGTCAGGAATTTGTCTGATTTATTACTAGGCAAAGAGACACGTATAAAATATGAAGACCCAGGAAAACCCATTGTCACAGTCCAGATAAATGGCCTCTCTTTTCCCAATGCTTTAGTCGATTTAAGGGCAGTCATTAACATTCTCACAAAAACAACTTGCGAAATGCTTGGCATCACAGCCTTGGAACCAACAACTACCTTGCTGGAACTTGTCAACCGCTCAGTCATTAAGCCAGAAGGAACATTACCGAATGTGATGGTTTCTGTAGAAACTTGGGAATATCCGGTAGATTTTTTTATTATTAACCCTAGGAACTGGAAAGATGGACATCCCTTAATATTAGGAAGGCCTTGGCTAGCAACTGTTGATGCTTATATCAGCTGCCAGACAGGCAGTATGACCATAACCCGAGGAATTGATGTAAAGAATCTAGTATTATACCCTCTCGCTCAGCCAAGCCTAACCATTGTAAAAACTTGGAAACACCCTGTAACATATTTAACAAAAAATACTCGTTCACCATTGACTGTGGCAGATGCCCTTGAATTCAAAAACCAAACAGAAGATGACGTCATTAACACTTTTATCAATCACCCTGCTATGGTGTCTAATTTGAGATGTCACATGATTAAAGTAGTCCTTGACAATGAAATTGAAGAAGATTCCCTACGAGATATCAATGACGAACCAATACAAACAACCACTGTCTATAATAGCCAACCTATCGAATCGAGCCAGGGAAGATCCTAAACATCAACAGGAATATGAGTAGTGGCCAGTAACAAAAACTTATCCAAGTCCTTAAGAAATACAAAGGGGCTTTTGCATGGGACTACCCAGACATGAAAAGGATTGACCCTTAGTTATGCATGCACCACATCTACACTGGAAAGGATGCAAGACCCATTCGAAAACCGCAGCGTACATTAAATCCTCATCTAAAGGATATTGTGAAAGAAGAACTTCAAAAATTATTAGATGTGAATTTTATTTATCCTATATCTAACAATAAATGGGTCTCCCCATTAGTCGTTATCCGCAAAAAGAATTTAAAATGGAGGATATGCATTGACTACAGAGAACTCGACAAAGAAAAACAAAAATACCATTTTCCCCTTCCATTTATTGATAAGGCCTAGATACACTGGCAGGGAAGAAATTATTATCTTTCCTGGATGGCTTCAATGGCTACAACCAAATTCAAATTTCCCCTGAAGACTAGGATAAAAATAATTTTACCTACCCATGGGAACATTTGCTTACATAGTATTGCCTTTTGGATTGTGCAACACACTTGTTACATTCCAAAGAGCCATACTCAGTATTTTCACAGACTTGATAAATGAATGATTGGAGGTGTACATGGACGATTTTACACCCTACGTAGATGCCTTTGATCAAGAATTACAGACATTGGAGAAAGTCCTAGAATGGTGTATTGCTACTAGGATATGCTTGAGTCATGAGAAATATCATATGATGATAACAGAGGGCCTAATTCTGGGTCATTACATTTCAGCAGCTGGAATTCAGGTAGATCCAGTAAAGATACAGGTAATTCTTTTATTAGTTACTCGCTACACTCAAACAGAGGTACGTAATTTTTTGGGATTTGCTAGATATTATCATAGATTTATAAAGAATTTTTCGCAGATTGATGCACCTTTATATATCTTGACAGGGAATGTTGATTTTATATGGACTAATAAATGTGACACTACATTCAAAGATCTCAAATGGTTAGTATCAACAACACCATTATTACGAAGGCCGCAATGGGATATACCTTTCCACATTTCATCAGATGCATTAGATACAGCTATTGGAGTTGTTCTTGGCCAAGAAGAGGACAAGAAACCCTACGCTATATATTACATCAGCAAAAACCCAACTCCTATTGAGTTGAAATATACTGTCACATAAAAAGAGTTTCTAGCTATTATTTATGATATAAACAAATTTAGACACTATATAACTAGATATCTTGCCTTTTTGTATATTGACCACTCTTCTATTAAATATTTAGCCAAAAAGCCTATCACAAATGGAAGAGTGACACATTGGTTACTACTTTTGTAGGAATTTGACATAACTATAAGGGATCAACCAGGGATGGAGAACCTTGTGGCAGACTTCCTCTCCCGAGTACCAAGAATAGATGATACAGTGGCAATGGAGGATTAGTTCCCAGATGAACATTTGTTTGTTGTGACCGTAAAAACACCATGGTATGTAGATGTGGTGAATTACTTATCAGTGGGAAAATTACCAAACATCTGACATCTAGAGAAAGGAAATTGATTATGCAGCACAACACTCGTTTCTCCTGGATTGGGAAATATCTTTTCCACACAGGAGCTGACATGCACATCTACAGGTGCATCAAAGAGGATGAGATTTATGATATCTTAAAAGCATGCCATGAAGGACCTTGCGGTGGACACTTTGTAGATTACAGATCTGGACATAAAATTCTATGAATGGGCTACTACTGGCCCACTATTTTTAAGGATGCTAACAAATTTGTTCAGGCTTGCGATAGTTGCCAAAGGATGGGCCACCCTAGGCAATCTGATGAAATTCCCCTGAATCCATAGCTAGTGATAGAACCTTTTGAGTGTTGGGCATTAGGTTTCGTTGGGCCAATCAAACCATCATCCAACCAAAAATCGTATATATTGGTTGCAACAGAATATGTAACTAAGTGGGTGGAAGTAGTAGTGTTACCAAGAGCAACAGAGAAAACTGTTATTAGCATTATTTTTGAAATTTTTATGCAGTATGGTTTACCCAGAGAAGTGATTACTAATGGAGGGCCACAATTCATGGGTCACAAGATTGCTGCTACACAAAATATTCATCACATCACACACAAAATTACCTCTCTATATCACCCACAGGCGAACGGGTCGGTAGAGAGCACCAACAAAGTTATCGAAGTTATTTTAATGAAGAAAGTCTCATCACATAGATGAGACTGGAATGCTCGACTGCCAGAGGCCTTGTGGGCATATCACACAACTTGGAGAAACACTACTGAATACTCTCCATATCAGCTAGTAGTTGGTAAGGAACCCATTTTCCCCATAGAATTTGAAATAAAAACACTAAGGACAGCCCAGGAGGTAGAACTGGACTTAACTGAAGCCTAGGTTAATAGGTTACAGCAAATGAACGAATTAGATGAAATTTGATTATTGGCTCTACAACATACTGCGCTTATTCAATAGCAAAGAGCCAAATGGCATGATGCCCTTATTAAGAAAAAGACATTTCATGAGGGCGACTGGGCACTTTTATATGATTCCAAGTTCCAAGACTTTCCGAGCAAGCTGCAAACTAGATGACCAGGCCCTTACGAAATAAAGAAAGTACATGACAATGGCACGCTTACGTTGGCAACCATTGATGGGTCTGGTTCTTATTTTAAAGAAAATGAGCATCAGGTATGCCTCTACCAAAAACCACTTACCAAAGAATCTTTCTACCAGCAGATACATGAGGACCCCACCATGCAAGCTTTAGCTAAAGAGGGAAATCCCTCGGCAGCTTCATGACGATAAAAGTTATTTCTTCATTGTAAAATATGTAAATATGATTGCTAATTTGATTTTCTTTTCCTTCTTTTTCTTTTTTATTTTTTTGTTGTTCAAACTTTTGAACAACACTTTTTGCACATTTTTTCTATTGAAACTTTCGAACAACACTTTTCTTCATGTTTTTGTTGTTCAAACTTTTGAACAACAATTTTTTCCGCATTTTTGATGTTCAAACTTTTGAACAACACTTTTCTTCACATTTTTGTTGTTCAAACTTTTGAAAAATTGTTGTTCAAACTTTTGAAAAATTGTTGTTCAAACTTTTGAACAACACTTTTTTCCGCGTTTTTTCTGTTCAAACTTTTGAACAACACTTTTTTTCGTGTTTTTGTTGTTCGCACTTTTGAGCAACACTTTTTTCCACATTTTTGCTGTTCAAACTTTTGAATAGCACTTTTCCTCATGTTTTTGTTGTTCAAACTTTTGAACGACTGCTGTCCAAAGTTTTGAACAACACTTTTTCTCACATTTTTGTTGTTCAAACTTTTGAACAACACTTTTATTTGAGTTTTTTGCTATTCAAACTTTTGAACAACACTTTTTCACACATTTTTTTGTTGCTCAAACTTTTGAAGAACACTTTTTCGCGCATTTTTTCGCTGTTCAAACTTTTGAACAACACTTTTCTCTATGTCATTGTTGTTCAAACTTTTGTACGAAACTTTTTTGCGTGTCTTTGCTATTCAAACTGTTGAACAACTGCTATTCAAACCTTTGAACAACACTTTTTACGTGTTTAGCTACTATTCAAACTTTTGAACAACACTTTTTTGTTGTTCAAACTTTTGAACAGCTGCTGTTCAAACTTTTGAACAACACCTTTTTCTTGCTTATTTTTGTTGTTCAAGCTTTTGAACAACACTTTATTCAATGTGTTGTTGTTCAAACTTTTAAATAGCACCATTTTATTTTTGTTGTTCAACAACACTTTTTGTGTATTTGGCGCTACTGTTCAAACTTTTGAACACTTTTTTTGCAATTATGTTGTTGTTCAATCTGTTGAACAACACTTCTTCTCCTTTTGTATGATTGTTCTTAGCTTATCTCAGCCCCATTTTGCTTTCTTTTCATGGCAGGAAGTACACTACTTTCATGAGGGCAAGAAGTATGGATCCTATTGAAGGGAGTTAATACTATTAATGTTATGATCTTTAACAGGACAACCTCTTGATGATAGATTCCTTCCAAGAAAAGGGACACAATTATTTATATACTACTCTATTGCATTGTCTTCTATTGCACCTGATATTTATAGATCATCTTGAATACCATGCTGGTTCTAATTATCCTGGTTATAAATTTCTCTGTCTATAACAAATAAGACCATGGGTATATTCTTTTCTATTGACATATTCAACCTTTTCCACCATCCTTGCTCTTAAGGAGTATTGAGCCTCCCTCTATTTATCATAAAAATATGTAACAATAGAAAAATTTTGTTTGCAGATAGAGGATAGGGGGTCTCATTAAGAGCCAACCTACCATGTTCATAAGGATGTAGCAAAGTGGCATTCCCACTATGGCCACCACACCAGGGTTATGATCCATTGGACAAATAGAATATCCTTGGAATAGGAGGTCTCATCACGAGCCAGCCTGATCAATTTTGCTACATCGCAATGAATGGCAGTGTGGTCATCTTGTTACCATGTCAACACACTGATCTCTTCTATAGAACATCAATGGAATTTTCTACTTATAAATTGAGGATCCTGGCTCATAAGGGTTAAAAAGCAACCTTCCCGAGGCTATGGACACCTGCTGGAAGTAGAGGCTCTGCTTATGGTATTGAAGTGATATTTTAATGTCAATAATCATTATAATACCCTCTTCTTATTCTTTCTTTTCCGAAGAAATTATTTCCTTAATTGTTTTTTTAGAACCTTTATGCATGAGATAATGTTTTTTTGATTAATTGTATCATTCCTAGCTAAGATACCATCATCATAGGATGTTTTTGCCATATTGTTGTCCTTTCTCACATAACCTATCATCAACCCAAAGCATCTTATCTTTTATTTCATAACTACCTTTTTACACTCCACTCTCAGTATAACCATACCTCTTGTTCTCTCATCATTGATATGTGTACTCTGTCTCATTTACTGTCGTACCCTTCACCCTCTTCCCTTGCCATCAGAACAACACATCCCTTTTTATTCAGCCAGAGGCGACCTCCCATTACACCCTTGCATGCACTATATTTATTTTATTGGATTTCATATGTTGCTACGGTATCCCATGATTAAATGACATGTGGCAATATGATAGTCCTCGAATTAATTATATTAATTCTCATGGAAATTCCGCTTAATGAAACTTAGCCATTACATCTGCTTGTTGTTCTATCTCACCATTTCTTTTCTCTGCTATATGTTTCTTGCTATTGTTGTTCTCTGTTGTGTTTTTCTTGCCTGGTAATCTTTTTGAAATTGTAGGAAGAATTCAAGCATTATGGGTGGAAAATTAGTGTGCCGAGAACCTTTAATATTGGAAATTTTAGATAGAGCCAAGGAGATTCTGGTACGCGCAGGATGGATGTCATACTTCACCAGGCTTCAGGCCCCTAGCAGTGAAGTTGCTATCGAATTCTACAACATTTACGAAATGGGAAGTCCATGGTGAAAGGAAGAAGAATCACAGTATCAGAAGCTGTGATAACTGAAGTATCTGGGCTATTGGCGAAAGGAAATAAATGGCCTAAAAAACATGTAACGTTGCAAGACATGGTGGATATTTTCAGAGATGCAGGTGAGGAATTAACTGGAAAAGAAAATGGCATCCAAACATCTTCTCTAGGAGAACCATGGCGTGAGTTGGCAAGTGATGTCTAAAGGTACATTACCTGTGATGGATGACGAGATGTGGTAAGACCACAACAACTCAAACTCTTAGTTGTTTTAAAACAAAAGCTCACTATTAATCTGCCATATTTCTTGAATTCATTGCTGCATGATACCGCTGATAGAATAATATGGGCCAGGCACCCTGAAACTGTAGTTAGCCACCATGGTTTGATTAGATTAATTGTTAGCTATAATCTTGTTCAAAAAAACTTAACTTGGGATGGTCTCATAGTGCCACTAGAGATTAGTCAAGACCTTGTAATCTGAAATTCTGCAATCTTGGAGATGAGCCAATAGAGCCCTGTTCCGCAGAGGAAGAGGACTGCTCACTCAAAAATTGAACCCCATAAGTGCAAGCAGTCTGCAAGGTTAAAACTAGCCCAGAGGATGTTTGTAAATGCTCAGGGTAGCGCCGAACAACCCGCAAAGCCATCCAGACCTGTTAGTGTACAAGACTCGAAGTCAGAGCAAGAGGAACAATGCAATTTTGAGCTAGAACCAGAAGAAAAGGATAATTTAGAGCTCAAGCCCAAGGAAGAGTACAATTTTGAACCTGAATAGGGGATAGAATGTCATTCTGAATCAGAACCTAAAGAAGAAGCCAATTCAAAACAAGAACCCGAGGAAGAACATAAGTCAGACTTAGAATAAGAGGGAGTACATCATTTTGATGATGAACTAGGCAATGAATCAAGACCTCCTCAGGCACCACCTATGAACCCCCAAGATGATATTTTACAGGATTTTGAGGAAGGGAGGTCCTGGAAAATTTGAATGCATACATGCAACCTGGAAGATCACTCAATCCTAACCTTATGGGAGCTCAATCCTCAGGATATTCTGGTCATATAGAAATTATGCCTTCTCTAGAAGCTGCAAACTAAGAAGAGGGAGTGGGCATAGAAATTATCCACGAACCCGATAACCAATCTAGAGACACAATTATATTAGAGCAAAACCATGACGAGCACCACAAACCCTTAGATACAGATGGTATTGACAAACCAGTTCTTACAAAGAAGGAACCTCAGAAAAAGTAGGTAGCTGAAGGGAAACTAAAGAAGTTGATGAAGAAATACCAAAAGCTCCAAAAGATAGTTAGAAGGCTACATCAAAAATTGAACAAAACTACAAATAGAGAAGCCCAGAGAACTACTCCTGAGGTAGTCACAGTGACCACACAAACAGAAATATGTGAGGGCAGGCAACTGAAACCCAAACCGAGCCTATTTTTACTCAAACAGTAGCCACTCAAACAAATTTACGTGCAGACTTAAAGGAAATAGCTTTTCAAACAGAGGATTGGTCCTCCCACAATAAAAGAACTCAAACGGAGGGTTGGTCCTCCCATAATAAGAGAATTCAGAACAAGAGCATACCCTCTCATAGCACAAGCACTAGAACTGAAGAAAAATTTAAGAACACCCCTTCAAGCAGTGATCCTACTCTTTGGAGGTTACAGGAGGAACTGGCACAAGCCCATCTTGCTTTAAAGCAATATAGGAACGAGATAGTCCCTCTGCAGAATTATCAAGTGTTGCAAAATAAATTCAGATAGTTTAGTATAATAGAGGTTGAAACTTTTGCTAGGTTTAGACATGTGGAAGAAAGACTGAAGAAGGTAAAGACTAAGTTGGACAAGGTCATGGATCAGATTGACACCATTTGCTTGCTATATTCAGATGTCTTATCTTGCAGGTCAGCTTCTATGAATTATGCCCTGTTTCTATTGGAAAGATACTTATTATTGAAGATTAAAGCCGTAAGGGTCGGCAAACAAATAGAATTAAAAACAACTGAAGAATAAGTTGTTGTAAAGAACATGGGGTAAAAGTTCAATGACTTCTTTGTGAATTTTATTTACATAATTTTGTATTAGAAGAAGAGGTAGATAAGAATCCTAGCCCTTTTGTTGGGGTGTTCTAGTTTCAAGCTTTTATTTCCTTTGCAGTTAATCAACTTAAGTAGTTTAAGGCCTATAACTCTTTCCAAGGAAAAGAACATGAAATGGATTTATGGGTAAGAAGCGAGCCTACTCACCCTTTACAACTAGTTATTAAGCACAAAAGGCTTATGACATAGGAGGGTGTAATTAAAACTTTGGGCCTATACATAAGGAAATCGTGCAAACAGGAAGGGCATATTTCCTCTCCATTCAGGAAAGATCTTTGCTTGCATCCAAGATGAGATGGACAATCTCAACTAATAGTGTCAAGAAAAGAGAAGCATTTAACTACAGGAACTTCAAAGTTGTTGCAGGTTGTTTGGTCACATACAATAATATTATCCTAAGAGAAGGACCATATTGGTTGGGATGTCGATGCAGGAGCCCTATTATTTGGTACCCTCCTGAAGGATATCGTTCTGACTATGAGTTGCCTAAAGGAAAGGAAGAAGTAGCCTTTTTTAGTTTGATACAATAGCATGGTTTAAGGTCTGCTAAAGAAATAGGTTTTCCAGCTTACTCTCTAACTGCACTATATAGGAACTAGTTGCTTCTCATGAGGACATGAAACAAGGTAAGCAAGGGAGTATGTTGGGCCGTACAATGGGTCTAATTTTACTCTTGATTACACTTCCTTTTTCCTTCTTTATTTATACAATTGTGCTCTGATATAGTAAGATGTCGATAAAAAATTGATGAGAAATGAATAAAATCGCTTTTCATACGGTTCGACTAAGCAAAGCTAACTTTCATTGTTTTTATGCAAAAATTGGCAAAGGGAACAACTGTTGTTCGAAAGATGGAACAAAAAATGCTAAATAGAGGAAAAGGAGCTTGTCTTATGTGGATGAATCAAGGAATAGATCAAGAGTATCAGTGCAAATTGAAAAATTATCTGATAATAGCATTTAGTTGTGAATCCCTCTGGATCTCCTAATCCTGAGGGATCGCGTTTATCTCTTTTACTTCTTGATTATAAAATGGAACTTCTCGCCCTTTTGAAGGAGAGTAATTCATATATAGAAAGTGCAATTTTGAAGAAGACAGCACATTGTAATGACATTTGAATTCAATGACTAATACATGAATTAAGTTGTTGTTCCCTCATGATATTCTGAAGTAGTTAAGCAGTATTCGCTAGCAGCTTGGGCTCGGTCACTCGTGGATTCCACTGTTGTTCCCTGTGTTTCTACTTTTCTTTTACTGCAAGTTTAATTACTTTTCTTTACAGTTTTATAGACGATTTACTTTCATTAGTGTGGAATTCGTGTATGTATTTCATTGCTTCTTAATTATACCAATCAATTTCATTTACTTATGTTGTGGATTGAATTAATCATTAGGAGAGGGTTATTTACGGTTCATCAAAAGATAGAAGCGTTATTAGTTGAATTGAATGCTTTATTCTTTCGCAGTAGTTTAGAATCAGCCAAAAGAGCGTTGTTATTGGTACAATCACTCAGTTGATGCGATTGTAATTAGAGTCTCTTAATTAAGATTGAGTCTTGTTTCTGATTAAGGTTTAGTTTTGATGCTTAGATAGATTATTTTTCCTAAAATTACAAGCTTGAGATTTATGATTTAATCCGTTTACTCTTGTATTGAATTTAATAAATTATCTCAATTCATTACTCTCCATAAATATAGCATTTGCACATATTGGTTACACTCTTGGAACAGAAAGGCATACCTAGGTTGATGATTAATGTGAGGAAATTCGGAGTTTTTAAAGACACCTTATAGCACACACACCCGCTCCAGCCTTTCTTGGGTTGGACTTAGAAGCACCAACAACAATAAGCATGGTCTATTTAAATTTTTTGTCCGTGTTTTGAAATCCTCTCTTTTAATTCTGATTTTCCAATTCTGCATGCTACTAGGAGATTTGATGATGTGTACTTTTTGTTTCTTTCTCATCGCGAAATCAGCCCTGAATCTTTCCTCGTGCTACATGTGTTTGACATATATTGCTTTAAGTTCTTTAGAGTTGATGAATTCATATGACTTTCTCCAAGTTTTAGCTAAGACTGTTATGATATTTGGGGTGCAATATTTAAAGATCCTCTAGTTTCTTGCTAACCAAATTTGCCAGCACATAACTGAGGGAAAACTCAAGCAATTTTTTTTTCCTATTTCTTTATTTTTGAAGGAATATGGATATTTTTTCCCCCAAGCTAATAAAATTTCATGTAAAGGCAACGATTTTAGAATACTAACCTCCAAGGGACTAACTAGCCCTTTCTAACAGGCCCTAGCAAAGGGGCATCCCACAAAGAGATGTTGAATATTTTCTTCACTTCCTTGACACATAGTAGAGCATGATGGATCATCATATTCTTTCTTTTTAAGATTATGAGTGGCCATTATTTTGCCTTTGAGAACCATCCACATGAAAACATTGATTTTTAGCAGTGTTTACATTTTCCATGCCTCCCTGCAATAATCAGAGTCTCGATTTCCATGCTGATGTAAGGTAGCACATCCAGCTTTGACTATAAAATCCCCTCCATCAGGATCCCATCGAAGGGAATCTTTTGAGTCTAGACTTAGTGGAGCAAACCCCTTAAGATGTCAAATTAGGGACTTCCACTGAGGGACAAGGCCATGAGGGAGGATGAGAAACCTCCAATCTCCCCATTCTCCATATCTCCAAAGAGATATGTCATCCAGAGTGATGATTCCTTTTTCTTTCATCCATCTTCTCAAATCCTGAAGATTTTCTTGGTAGGCTATAGGCTGGTTTCCCATTATTTTATCCTTCCATATTTTGATGAGTTTACCATTACCAGTGATCTTAGAAAATATTTCTTTGATGAGGGAAATGGTTTTTTTAATCAGATTCCAAACCTAGGAGCAAGATTTGATTGTATAACCTTTTCTCAATAGGAGGGTTCTATTGTCGTTCATGTATTTTTCTTCCAGGATTTTCTTCCACCAGCTGCTCTCTCTTGTTATAAATCTTCATGTTATTTTTCCTCCTAGAGCCAAGTTCATTATCCCTGGGAGTCTTATTTCCAACCCACCTTTCTCATATGGCTGAGTAACTTCATCCCATTTGACTAGGTTGTGCTTCCTTGTCTCCACTTTACCTCATTTCCATAAGAACCCCCTCATTACTAGCTCAATTTGTTTGTGTATACTTTCTAGGGCTAGTATTGCTGCGTACTGGTAAATTAGGAGAGTTGTGAGTAGGGCCTTAATTAGTACCACCCTTCTTCCCATATTGAGCTAGATCATACCCCAATTCTACACTTTTTGTTTCATTTTCTCAATGTACTTATTCCATATTTCGGTCTTCAAATTTTATTTGTAGATAGGAAGTCTAAGATATTGGAAATGGCTCCATTTTTCTTGAAATGGGATTTCCAAAATTTTTGAGATTTTTTAGAGAGTACGAGAGGGTGTGTTTCAACCAAATATTATGTAGTTATGATTATTTAGTAGTCCTCTAGAGGCTTCCAAAAAAAAATTTAGAACCTTTTTTATTCTTCTTTCCATTATGCAAGAGGCCCCTCCCATGATGTAGGTGTCATATGCAAATAGGGAGTGGTTTATGCTTTTAACTTCAGGAGAGATTGAGAATCTTGTGATAGTCCTATATTGTATGCATTTCTCAAGGCTTCTACTCAGTGAGTCTACCATTATGATATATAAAAAGAGAGAGAGAGGACAACCTTGGCAGAGCCCCCTTGAGCTCTGAAAATATTCACTTGGTCTTCCATTGACCAATGGTGCAATCCAAGGACCCACAATACATGATTTTATTATATCTGTTGCCTTTCTTGAGAAACCAAATATGTGTAGGATAGCAGTAACAAAACCTAGGTTGACCCTATCGAATGCAATAGCCATTTCGATATTGACAATCATTCCTTCTTTTCTTTCATAAGGCTAGAACGCAAAGCTTCGTGCACTGTTAGAATGTTGTCAAGGATTTTTCTTTTTGGGACGAATCCTCCTTGGTGTTTTTATATTATTTCTAGAAGCAATTCTTTTATTCTATTTGCCAAAAAAATTCTTATGATTTTATAGGAGGAGTTACACAGAGAAATGAGCCTGAATCTACTAAATGAGTTAGCATTTGACTCTTTTGGAACAAGGGCAAGGAAGGAAGAGTTTGTGAATCCTCCAACCTTGAATTTTCCGAAAACATTTCTGATCATTCTTATCAAATATTTTTTAATATTGTTCTAGTTGTTTTTATAGAAGAAAATAGGGAACCCATATGGGCCTGTGCCCTTATTTGGATGCAAATCCCAAACAACAGCTGCAAATTATTTTTCTTCAACTGCTCTTGTGAGTTCATTGTTTTCTGCTTCACTAATTTTCCTGGTAATATGCTAAAGATAATATTCATGCTCATTATTTGATGCTGGGGATGATAATAGATTTTTATAGTGTCTGTAAGCCCCCTTCTTTATTTCCTATTGACCTCTAGCTTCTTTTCGTTCATTATCTTTTATGTTGTCTATTTGGTTTTTTATTTCTTCTTATCTTGGTTGCATTATGGAAGAACATTATGTTCTTGTCTCCTGGTTTGAGACATAGACTTCACAATTTTAGCTGACACTCTTTTCTTCCTTTCTGTTTTGTCTATATATCTCCAAATATGCCTATTTTTCCTGCCATATACTCCCCTGTTTTTCCTCTTGCTGCTCTTTTTGCACTTGGATTCTTTCATTTTTTTTGTTATTTCTATCTTTTTGTTGTGTTTCTATTTAGTTAATCCTTTCCCACTATTTTAGTTCTCTCATCAAGGCTTTTAATTTAGTTTCCCAAACATAGCTAGGAGAGCTAGTAATTGATTTTTTCCATTCTTCAAAAATGACTTTTTTAACTTCTTCACTATCGTTCCAAGTGAAGCTAAATCTGAAAGGGGCTGGGACGAGATTTTCTAACTTCCCAAGGGTGAGAGCCATCATTTTATTATCTGGTGCTATATTGTGGATGATCTTGGATTTAATCTCGCTAAAGGCATTGGAAACTTTGTCTTGTATTAGAAATCTATCCAACCTTTCCTTTATGTTATTTTTCCCAATTCTTTTGTTGCTCCATTTATACTTTTCATCGTTAGGAGGTATTGGGAGAGGGTCCCCTAGGGTCAACTTTGGGGAATAAGCCCATGTTTTGGGGGCAAAAAGCCCATGTTTTGTTGTATAAAGTGTAAAGTCTCCGCAAGTGTGGTCACAAGGCATGTAGATAGTTAAGAAGTCATAGAGGGTTTACCCTTATTTTATGTAAGTTGAGTCAGATTTTATAGATCTACCCATGGTCCGCGGACCATGCGATTGTATAAATAGGTGTGTCTTAGGATGTCGAAAGGAAGAAATGAACTTTGGTCTATGGGAGAATTCTAAGGAGTTAGCAAAGATGAGTAGAAGAAAGGCTCTGCAGCTGTGTGCACAGAGGCCTAGAGTAGAGTCTGCAGCTGAGTGGACAGACCCCTGCAGCTGAATGCATAGGGAAGTCTTGAGTCTGTAAGCAGAAGTGAAGTATTAATAAAGAGAATATTCTAGAAATAGCTATGTTTTATCTGTTTACTTCTGTTATGAATAAATGTGCTTTTACTCTGTCATGAATGATGGGTTTATGAAATAATGTTGTATTGATGCGCGACTTTACGTGACTTGTATTATTGTGTGAACACAATTGATGTTAATTGTTTACTCGAAGATTATATTGTTATACGTTGAATTTAGAACTCTTAAGACAATCTAATTAATTACTGGGTTAGAAGTAATCTTTGATGCACGTCAGTGGTTGATTCACCTACTCAGGGTCTGTGAAAGATAGTCCTAGACCTTCGTAGAGGTCTGGAGGTTGATTAAAGGGAGTTATATCGATAAGCCATAAAGTCTTATCGATATGTGCGAACAAATATTTAGGGAATAAAATGGCATTACACTGATCTCTAGGTGTGGAAACTTGGTTCCTGCATCCCCCCATACTGCCTCGGGTGAGACTTAAGTCCATGCTCTGTGGATTGATGCCAAAAGGGCTAGTAGTGTAGGGATTTGTTTGGAGAAACTAACTCTGAACCTAGATCAGGAGCCACTAAGCCAAAAAATGGTTCCTTTGTCAGTATCGGGATCTGCATAAAGATATGTGTGATGTCGCATCACTAGAATCCAACAAAGAAAGAGATTGAGAAGTGGTTGGATAGATACCTATAGATAGAGATACACAAAATCTTCTTCTACACCTTCCTTATTTAACTATACGAGTGGATCGCTAAATTGGCAAACGGCTAAGGAAGGTGGAGGCTTGATGGTTCAATAGTCTGGACCCTGGAGCTAGTGCAGTAATTGGAAGCGTCTAAAGATAACATCATGCACAATCTTGACCACTGGATTGATCGTGTCATAGGAGGATTTGTGACAGAATTCACGATCGATACCTCAGTCGGATATAATGAAGCAGAGCGGCGCTTCTTCAAGGAACCACGAGGTAAGTATTTAAGATATTTGAATACTTGGATTAAGATGTTCTTCTGTGAAAAGTGGGTTATGCCATTACCTTGATGTTTGGATCTGCACAAAGTGGAAAGTTCTTCAAGGATAGAGGGAGAATAAGCCTTGAATATAGCCCACTGATTGAGCCTCCTTGAGTGATGATGAGGAAGAAGCACAAGCTTCACCACAGAGCACTATCTAGTTAATAAGGCAAGGTTTTCTGCAAATACCTCATCCATCCACACCAACTCCACCTTCACCTCCTCAGCATACACCTTCACCCACAACACCACCACCTCCGCCATCATTCAATATGTCGAATACGATTAATTTGCCCATTTCCAAGGGATTGGGGAATGAGGACCCAAACCAGTTTTGGTTCATTGTGAAGGCCATATGGACAACAAAGAATATTATAGATAACCATATGAAGAAAGCACAGTTGGTTAGTTCTCTACAAGATCATGTGTTGACATGGTACATTAAGTACTGCACTAATAACCTGATGGCATCATTAGTGGACACTCAGACTGCGTTGAATATGGAATTCAGTAGGCCCAATTCTGAATCACAATCAGTCATTGGATTCAAGGAAATCATGATGAAGCCTGGTGAAACACCCTGGGAGCTAGATCAGAGAGTAAAGTCCCAGATTCACGAAGCTAACATGAATCTCATGGATGGTCAACACCGCGAATGGTTGGTAGCCTCACTCCTACCCCACCTAAGGGTTTCCTTATCGCAACAAAGGATAGGAACCCAGGTGGAAGCCCTGGAAATCATGATAAGATTGCATGAAATGCCTATCCAAGATGGTTCTTTGGGAGTTCAGTAGATTCACCCGAAGTTACAGAATCTTTTCCTCAAGTTTCAATGATTTAAGAAGGATAGAGCAGCTCAACCAAAGGTGCATGAAGAGGTTTGGTGTTGAAGTTAAAATTTATGGGTATGATAAAGATCATTTCCCTATATTTGCAACTTATGTTGTAGGAGGAGGGCCAATGCCTCTAAGGCTAGAAGTTCAAGAAGGGCCAAGTACAAGGCCCGTGTTATGGTGTGCTATCTCTCAAGTAGCAGGAAAACATGTAACAGATAATTGCCACTTGATGCAAAAATTTGTGCAAACACCGGAACAATTATTTTGCAACTTATGTAAATCAATAGGTCATGATGAGCGTAACTGTCATAGCTATGAATTGGTGATGGAAAGAACGCCCCCATATGGAATGCAGAACGAAACTCGGCCTCTAAATCAAGCTGCTGGGGGAGAACACGGAGGATATTACGTGCATGCATGAGCCCGAGGAGGAGAAGGAACTAGTAGAGGCCCGGGACAAATTATTTGCTACAACTACGGAGTGCCAGGACACTACACATGGGAGTGTACGAGCCAAACATTCCTATCATGCCGATACTATACTCAGTTTTACCATGCAATATAATATTGCCCTATATTGATAGCTAATATGCAGGAGAAGAGGGCGCAACCTCAACAACCTACATAGAACCTACAGATGATGAGGACCGAACCCCGTGAAGAAGAACCCAATGTGAATATCATGTTGCGAAGTGGAAGGACTACTGGCGAGGATGAATGAAAGTAGCCTGATGAAAGTGAGTGGGTCCAGAAAGCTCCAAAAAAAGAGGTTGGTTTGATTTGGAGTGCGTGAAAGAAACATTCATGGAAGCGAAGAAAAGCTTCATTGAGGCCTCTACCTCAAGAATTCAATACAAGTTGGCTAAAGAGGTTGACCCCTCCATGCTTACTACCTTCTTGGAGACCTGTATGAAGTTGCTACGTGATAACAAGATCATAAAAGGGTTATAGGAACTAATAAATAAGTCTGCAAGTAAATAAGACGATCCTAAAGGACCTTGGGTAGTCAGAAAAATTAGTAAGCATTAGGCAAGAACGGGGCGCGAGATGAGGCTCATTGTGCAAATAGGAGAGTATGAAATGGATCAAGTTATTTTGGATCTTGAGTCAAATGTGAATTTTTTACACAAACAGATGTAGGAAAGAATGGGGAGACTTGCGCTGTAGTGCTCTTCGATTCAATTGAGGATGGAAAATCAAAAAAATATTATCCCCATGGGAATATTGGAGGGAGTAACAGTAGATATTGAAGGCACGAGCGCTTTGGCCAATTTTGAAGTAAGAAATATTGTTGATGACAACAATCCATACCTCGTACTCCTTGGAATTGATTGGGATATCAACATGAATTAGGTGATCAATCTAAAGAAGTAGACAATGTCATTTGAGAGGAAATCGCTTCGCGTAGTAGTACCTTTGGACCCTGGAGAAGGACCGTGCTACACTAAACCGGTCCGTGATTATGAGGAAATTGACGATGATTTAGACCAAATCTATAAGATAACAATGTGAGATCAAGATTGGGTTAATCGATAGCTGATGGACATATTCCATGGGACCACAAAAGTTCTTGTACATCAGATTCAGATGAGGAATTTGAACACTAACAGAATAGATTGCATGAAGTATCTATGCTGCGCTATAATATGATGACTAAATCACTGCGCTGTGTATCATCTGAAGTAAGACGTTTTCCTTATTATGATTGTCTAATTGATATAGATAAATTTTTGGATGCATTCGAAAGGGAGGTACCAAAGAAGCATCACTTTCAAGCCTTCAATTTGGCGCTACACACTACACCCACAAGGTGGTGGGGTACACATAAAGACAGTTTTGATGGGTGGTGGGAGTACAAAAAAATGATGAGATTGCGGTTTGGTCACTCAAAAGTTTGGTTAGCATAGAAATATGATGGAAGGAATGATATGTGTGATCATTTAGAAAAATGGACTGAGGTTTATGGAACGGAGCCGCAACCTGAGTGGGTGAATTTATTCTATCACACTTTGGATGTAATACCAATGAATTGGTACCTAGAAACAGAGCTCTGCCACGGCACTGAAGAGTGGGACATTTTGAGACTCGGATTCTTGATGACATTCAGTTTTGAGAATGGGTTCGAATGCATTGATGAGGCACTACAGGAGGTCAAGGCAGTGATATTCAGAATACCGCAAGATCACTTGGAATTGATCCAACCAGATTGGAGCACCCAGCTATGCCATGCGCTGGTGTGCTATAATGCGACTGTTGAAGAAGAAGTTGACAATCCAATGAATATTAACACCCTAGAGATAGAAGGCCACCACTAAGTTGTGGGACCATAGGTAAAGAATCCATATATCACTGCGCCACTAAAAACTAGACAAGTGAACATTGGCACAGAGGTAGAGCCGAAGTTTGCAAAGATTGGGGACTACTGGGATGATGCCATAGTAGATAAGGTCATTGAGTTGCTCCGCGAGTATCAGGATTTGTTTCCTACAAAGTTTTTAGACCTGAAAAGGATCATATGGGACCTAGATGTAATGAAGATCGCTTTGAAGCTAGAAGCGAAGCCGATTAAGAAAAGTTCCTACCGCCTTAATCCGAAGTATAAAGAAAAGGTCCGCTTGGAGCTAGACATGATGCTTGCAGCGGGTATTATTGAACCGGTGGAGGAATCTGATTGGGTGAGCCCAATGGTAGTTCAAGAAAAGAAGCAGAAGGATGAAATAAGGATTTGTGTCAATCTTGTAAAGCTTAATGATGCTTTCATTCATGATCCTTTTCGAACCACATTCACAGATTAAGTACTGAATAATGTTGGAGTGCAGGAGGCCTATTCATTCACTGATGGGTTCTCTGGATACCATCAGAGCAAGATCGCGCCAAAAGACATGAGAAAGATGACCTTAGTGAGAGAATAGGGATGCTTCTAGTATACTGTGATTCCTTTTGGGCTTAACAATGCAACGATGATCTTCTCACACGTACTCATCGCAGCGATCAAAGAGTTCATTCACAAATTTTTGGAGGTATATTTTGATGATTGGATGGTGTTTGGACTAGTAAAATGACATGTAGCTAGCTTATGCTTGATGTTATATACATGACGAAGGTATCATATCACACTAAAGTTGTCTAAGGCTGAAAAGAATTACAAAACGACAAAGCGCGAAGGGTTGGCTAAGGTGTACATGCTCCAGAGGTTCAGACATTACCTGTTAGGCGAACATTTTAAGATGTATACAAACCATTCTACATTAAAGTACCTAGTCAACAAGCCTGTGTTGGGGGGGGGATATGCAGATGGCTACTGTTGTTTCAGGAGTATGATTTCGAGGTGATTATGAAGCCAGGAAGGTTGAATGCAGGGCCAGATCATCTGTCCTGCATTGAAATAGGAGAGGAGCCTACTAATTTGGAGGAAGGGTTGCTTGACGCAGAGCTCTTCGCGGTGCGTATAGTGGATAATCACTTTGTAGAAATTATCTACTTCTTGACTACAGGAATGGCGCCAGAGGGATACACAAGTCAATAGAAGAAGGAAATAGTGGTGCGGGCAGCACACTTTTCTGTTATTGCAGGCCATTTGTATAAGATGGAATTGTATGAGATATTGTGACACTATGTGCCTGATTTTCAACGAAACCATGTCCTCGTTGAAGCTCATGGAGGAGTTGAGGGAGGCCATTATCTAGGAAAATAAATAGCGTAGAATATTTACACGCTAGATTGTGGTGGCCAACATTGCATAAGGATTCAAAAGCATATTATAGGGAATGTGATGCATGTCAGAGAATGGGCAGGCCATCACAGAGGGATGGGCTACCTTTGAGTTTGCAGGTATCATTAAAGTGATTTGAGAAATGGGTAATTGATTTTGTAGGACTGATTCAACCTCCAGGCAAGAAGATGGGTTCGTGATATATCATCACCAGGACCAAATATTTGACCAGTTGGGCAGAGGCACAGCATGTGAAGGACTGCAGAGGGGAAACAATAGTGAAATTATCATTTTGATATGTGTTGATGAGGTTTGGTTTCCTAAAGATTTTGATGAGTGGTTGTGGTACATATTTCCTCAATGAAACAATTAGCATGCTGACAAAAGAGTTCCAATTCTATCATCAAAAAAGTATGCCATATCATCCTCAGGCCAATGGGATAGTTGAGGCATTTAATAAGATATTGGAGAATGCACTAACAAAGGTTTGCAATGCACAAAGTAATGATATGGATGTACACATACCTGCAATGTTATGGGCTTATAGAACAACCTATAAAAAGCTTACTGGTCAGATAACTTTTAGGCTGGTCTATGGCGTAGAGGCGGTGATGCCTATGGAGTATATCATGCCTAGTATATGCATAGCAGCTTTCATAGGAATGGAAGACCATGGAGCTTTAGAAGAGAGGCTTGCACAGCTGACAGAGCTCAAGGAAGATAGGTTTTTGGCTGGATTCCATCAGTAGGTTCAAAAGGAACGTGAAAAATCTTGGCACGATTGGCACATCAAACTACGTACCTTGAAGGTAAATGATTGAGATTTAGTTTTACTATATGACAAGAAGTTTGATAAGTTTCTAGGAAAATTTAAGATGCACTGTTGGGACCATATGTTATCAAAGATATTATAGATGGTGGAGTAGTTCAACTCGTGAAGTTGAATGGAGATCCATTTCTGGGAAGGGTAAATGGAAGCCAATTGAAGCCATACACTGGGATTTGGCCCAATGGCCACATGATGGTAGCACAATCTTAGAGCTTCAGGCAGATGCAAGGAGACACAGGACTATAAACTACAATGCTTGATTTGTAGAGTTGTGTGACAAGGGGTCATAGTACCAGAAGAAGTGCAAAGGGAGCTGCGCTATAGGGGAGAGACCACGCAGCTCAGCCAGAAAGTGACCATTATTATTATTGTTTATGATTTGACAATGAGGAGATGATTGAGAGGAGTGGGGGGGAGGCATTTAAAGCTAAATTTAAGAGTGAAATATTTGGAAATATGCCACTAATCTAGCATTTATGGACAGATTTTGGGGGGAATGATCGAATTTGAATTCAAATTCACCTATAAATTACATGTGATTGTCCAACAAAAAGTAATTTTCATCCTGAGAATTTCTGTGTTGATCTGTTGACTATTGATGAATCCTTAGGTTTACACGAATTTGGTCACTACTTATGTATTTCAGAAACTACCCAAAGAAACCCAACGGTTTATTCTCAACATAATGTCTGGACCAGGAGAGATTGTTAGTACTGAGGGAGCTGTCGCGTCTAAGGGAGATGCTCTAGAGGTAATGAGCATGGAGGTTCTAGCTGTAATGCCTACGACACCAAGGTCACCTAGGTCGAAGCCTACACTAGTGAAAGGGGTCCCCAAGCCAAAGAAATATAAGCAAAAGAAATTGGTGCTAGTGGCCGAGTTATTGAGGAAGCATGTCGCTACATAGGCCTAGAGAAAAGAAAAGTCGAGCACGAAAGAGAGGAGGAAAGTGGTGGATTTGGAGGCTGAGGAGGCCGCAGAAGATATAGACATCAGCGGGGTGGACCCTATATCTAATTTGCCAGAGTATATCCCTCCATGCAAGGGAAAAGTGAAGGTCCCTAAGTACCCTGATGCAGGGCAATTCCTCCTCAACACACTCTGTTACCAAAGAATCTAACCTTTGAAGGTCCACGCTTGGCGCGAATCCCACATTTGAAGCTAGAGGATTGTGATTTGGCAGACCACGAGCGGTTACCCCACGTTGCTACAGACATCAACATGAAGAAGGCTTCTACAAAGTGTCTGGTGTCACTGCACTGGAGCCTGTGGGATGGATTCACGTAGTAAACAAGTCGAGGTTGTTGAACCTATTATGGGTGCCCCACTACCATTGCTCCAATATTCACCTGATTTTCATTAAGAAGTTTTTGTGTCTAGTGCATGATGGGTGCTTATGGTTGAGCGCATCGATCCCCATCACTAAAATGTTGATCCATCAAATCACAGTGTTGCCACAGTCAGGATTTAATTCAACCAAGGCATTTGGTGGAAATATGAGTGAGCACAACCTCGCGGAGAAAATGAAGGACAAGTTCAAGATGCTCAAGAAGCCATGCGGGTACTCTATTACCTCGATCACAGAGCCTGCGGTAACGGTTTCCACGCAGATCCTAGTTGGCAAGGTTATGAGAAAATGTCGCGCAGACAAGGTTCTGACACTGGTGTTTTCTTTGGCTACATAGTGTGTGGAGGGCATGCAATTCAACTGGGCGTGCTACCTGTGTAGTGTTTTCCTCGCAAACTGCCACGAAGCATAGGACAAGCGTAAAACATTCCACTATTTGTGGATTTTTCTATCTATTGTGCTCCTTTCCTAGGATCTGCTAGAGGATAGCCATTTGCCTCCCATGGAGAAAGATTTTCCGGAAGCAACAAAGTTTGCATCTCTCTGGGCCACAAAAGATGTTGTGTGGGTCACGGAGAGCAAATTCTTCTAAGTGCTGATGGAGGCAAGCATTCCCACGACCATCAACCAGAAGTTGTGGTTGTCACCAACCATGTTTGAACAACTGGCAGGATACACAGAGTTCAAATTCGACTTGCGCCGCGTATACATCCGGATGCGAAAGGATTTGGAGCAAAAATTGTTTGACCTATCCTACCTCAGTACATATGATGCTGTCAAGGAGGTCATCAAGCGTTGGCCAACAAATTGGCATTATCCTTCTAATATAGTCATAAGGACTAGGAAGTCCACGGATAAGAAGAATAAAGAAGTAGCCAACCAAAAGGTTCAGCAGTTGGCTGTGAAATGGAGGAAAGAGGTTGAGGAGAAGGCAGCGAAGCGCACCGTGAAGAAGTAGGTAGAGCAGGAAGAGCATGGATCTGAGTGGAGTGATAAGTCTCCTTCACCCCAAATAGAGGAGGAAGAGTAATCAAAGTAGGGTGGAAGTGGTCAAGATGAGAAAAGTACTCCCTTCTGAGTGAAGTGGTATAGGGAGTAGGAAAAGCAAGAGCTGCGGAAGAAAAGAAAAGCCACCAAGCGAATTGTGGACCCAATTACTTTGACTAACGATGACTTGGTTCAAACACATGATAAGGTGCGGGATACCACCTCAGAACTGTTGTAGCAGTTTCAAAAATAACAATAGCAAGCACTGAACACTATCCAGAAGGATCTGTGCGAGCTGCAGATCCAGATGACTAGATTCTAGGTAGGTGCAGGACAAATCAACGCTGCATCAACAAGTTTGGCACTAGGAACCACTCAAGTAGTAGAGATGGTTCAGTCACTAGATCTTTGGGCAGTCATGCTATTAGATGGGTCTTTAAGCATGGAGGAAGCTATTGACAAGGCTATTGTCAGCTCTCTAAAGAACATCGGCCTCAACTTGGTCATGCTCCCCAACGAGTTTCTGCACACGCTGCAAGCGGGTGTGATAGCAAAGGTTAAGGCCTGGGAGTAGTGCGCACTGAGCCTTATAAGAGAGTACATAGTCAACATTGAACATATGTTCACTAAGAAGTCTAAGGCACTCGAGGCACAAAAGAAAGTTCAGGCACAACACGACTAGCTTGCAGTCGTGGTAACAGAAGCCTGCCGAATAGTTCGAGAACCGCATATCCCGGAGGAAGCGTCGTTGGAGGCAAAGATCAGAAAGCTAGCTACAGGCATGCTTGACATAAAGACAGGAATGCCTAAGGTTCATTTTGAACTAAACTTGAAGATCATGGAACTAGAGTAGAAGTCATAGCCTTCAACTCTGCCAAAGGTAAGAGAACAGCGCCAAGCTGATGTGAAAGATGGAGTCACAATAGTGGATGCCGCGGTGGTGGATTTCACCATGCTCTTTGAGCAGTCTATGGAGGTAGTCATGGATCTACAAGAAGATCCTAACCTACAAAGGTTAAACACAGAGGTTCATGAATTGTAGCAGCAATATGATGAAGTGAGGGCGACAGCGGGCACCATCGCTACAACACAATGATTGGCCAAGTTGTAGGAGGTGAAACAACTTCTTGAACAAGTGGAAGCAACGCAGAAGAAAGTGGTGGTCCTCAAGGCTAGGTTGGATCCTTGGCTGGATGAGGCCTACATATATCTACGAACATTCAGGAGAATTTGGCGAGCCTACAAAGCATGCAACAGAAAATCAAGGACGATAGTGTAGGGCCAGCGATAGAGCAGCTGGTGGAGCAGATCAAACAAGCATCCACGTAGAGTGCGACTGAAGTAGCACTAGCACAAGTAGAGTTGGGAGGTCTCCGTATTAAGACATCTACATGAATAGAGTGACTTGAGGGTGAGTCACGATATTTGTGTTGGCGGCCTATTGGGATAGGGTCCCCAAGGCTCAATTTTGGGGAAAAAGCCCAAGTTTTGTTGTATAAAGTGTGAAGTCTCCACAAGTTTTGTCCCAGAGAGAGTAGATAGTTAAGAATTCATAAAGGGTTTACCCTTCTTTTATGTAAGTTGATTTTGCTTTTGTAGATCTACCCATGGTTCGCGGACCATGGGATTGTATAGATATGTACGTCTTAGGATGTCTAAGGGAAGAAATGAATTTTTGTCTATGGGAGGAGTCTAAGGAGTTAGCAAAGATGAGTAGAAGAAAGGCTCTATATTTGTGTGTGCAGAGGCCTAGAGTAAAGTTTGCAACTGATTGCATAGACCCATGTAGCTGAGTGCGGGGGGAAGTCCTGAGTATGTAAGCAGAATTGAAGTATTAATAAAGGGATTATTGTAAAAATTCCAGTGTTTTGTCTATTTACTTCTGTTATGAATGAATGCACTTTTATACTATGATGAATGCACTTTTATACTATGATGAATGCACTTGTATTATTGTATGTACACATGATGTTAACTATTTACGCAAAGATTATCTTGTTCTATGTTAAATTTATCGAACTCCTAAGTCGATCCGAGTAATTATCGGGTTATAAGTAATCTTCGATGCTTGTAAGTGGTTGATTCACCTATTCAGGGTCCGCGAAAGCCAGTCATGGACCTTCGTGGAGGTCTAGAGGTTGATTAAAGGTAGCTATGTCGATAAGCTAGAAAGGCTTATCAATCTGCGTGAAGGCAGATTTAGGGCATAAAATGACATTACACTGATCTCTAGGTGTGGAAACTTATTTCCAGCATCCCCCTAGACTGCTTCGGGTGAGACTTCAGTCTGCACTCCGCAGATTGATGTTGAAAGGGTTAGTAGTGTAGGGATTTTTTTGGCAAAAATAACTATCAACCTGGGTCAGGACCCACTAAGCCAACACGCAACATGTCCATTAATTTTCATGATTCCATAATAGATTCTAAAATTTCATTATATGGATCAGCATGGTATATTCCCTCAAATTTCTCCTCTGTGCTCAATACCATATTGAGATTTCCTCCTACTATTATGCCTCTGATTTGGTCCTGCATAAGATAATTTTTTAAGGTGGACCAACAAAATTCCTTATCCCTATAATGGTTTGGGGCATAAATATTTATAATACAATATTTCTCTTTTTGTTTTTTATTTTTCAATTCTGTTTTTATCTAGTGCAACTCTTCTTTTTTGCTGAATGAGCTCCCACTTTTTGATTTTCCATATTGTGCGTATTCCACCCGAGGCTCTTGTCACTGGAATCGAGGTTCATTGAGAGTTTTTTGTTTTTTGTATCATTGTTTCCATTTCCTTTTCAGTTTTCTTTGTCTCTTAAATCATAAAGATATCTAGTTTTCTAAAGTTATTAAATCTTTCATTGCCTTAAATTTTGGCATACTTCTCATTCCTCTGTAATTCCAGGAGACTATATTCATTATCAATTGATGTTATGGGTAGAGGGACCTTTCCCTTTGATAGAGAGGATGATTTTCTCCTTATTGTTTTCCAAGAAAGTATCTAGAGGTTGTTGGGTGCCCAGAGCTATTTCCTTTTCTACAACTTCATCTCTAATTTTTCTGTTGGTTTATCTGCCTTCCCTTTTAGGGTGGTGAAGAGAGGAGAGGAGCTATTTGGAGAGGGTAAAAGTGATTATTCGGTCGAAGGAGGTGGGGAGAGGGATTTGGGAGGGGATAGGTGAGGAAGGGGAGGGGTTAGAGGGGAAGGGTAGAAGAGGGGGGAGGAAGGGGGAGGGGATGGGAGCTCAGGGTCCGCAAGGGAGCCAAAGGGATTAGAGACCAAAAGATCTAATAACAAGAGAGGGATTGAAGATGGAGTGAGCGGGGCTAAGGGAGAAGGGGAGTCTTTATATGAAATAGACCTAGAAGGAGAGGGGGGAGGGTCGAGGGAGGGAGAATGAAAACTGAACAGGGTTTGGGTTTGGTTGATGATTTTTTCTTCTTGACTTGCTCCCATTTTCGTTCCTAGTTTTCTATTTCTTTTGTTTCCTGATTTCTAGTACATTTATTTACAAAATCACCATATTCATGACATACCTTGCATTTTAACAAAATTTGTTCATAGTCTAGCTGTTGAATGTCAACTGAACTATCCACTTTGATCTTGACTTGTTCTAGAAGTCCTTTCCCCATATATACTTCTACATATATTCTCGTGTAGACATGCATGTTTTCCTTTGGCTCAGTTTTGTCAATATATTTCCCCACTGCATTTCCTATTTCTTTAACAAATTCATATCCCCAACAATCTAGAGGAAGATGGTGAAGCTTCACCCATTTTGGCACTGCATTTGGCACGTCCAACTCTGGATCGAAGTCCGGAGTCCCATCTGTTTAGAAAAAGCCTCTTGAATCCATGAAATATGGCATGTTTCTAAAGATTAAATCTCTGTCCTCTTTTACTTCAAAGTGGAAGGTAAAATATCCTCCTCCACAAAATATGATGGAGATTTTCCCTGTGATAAATGAGGCCCAGTTTCTTTCTACCCATTTGATGACTGAATAGGGAGAGGGTCAAAGTCCACTAAACTGACCCACCAAACCTAGTTCAAAGAGGGATAGAGCTAAGTGGCAAGGAAGAAAGGGAGGAAGAATTATTTCAGGTATTTCATCGATTTTATTAACAAACTTTGATATCGACGATCTGGGACAAGATGGTCCCAAGGAGGAGAGAAGAGAGGCAAAGGCTTCCACATTTTATCCTAGCTGAGCTAAAGCTACGACAAATGAGATAGGAATTGGTGCACCCCCAGGAGGAGGCTCCACATGTTCCATCGCGTACCAGTCGAGGGAAGCAAGCCCCGGGAGCAAGAGGCCCCAAGAGCCAAAGGAAGAGGTTGCACTCAGTGATTAAATTTGTCAAGGCGGAAGCAGAGCACACATGTAGAATTCATCCTTTGGGGTTTTTAGGATGGAGGTAGTGTTGGAAGACAACTGACTGAGGTCATTCATAGATCATGATATCTTGAAGCCTCCAACATTTGATGTTAAAGATCAGATATTAAGGAGTGTAGAGCAGTGTTGACAGAAGATCCCGAGGCTTAGGATCAGAGTTAGCACCAACACCATTTTCCCAATAGACAGTTGTAGACACATTTGATTCAGTTTATTTTGTTTGGATGTTTGTTTTGCTTGCCAATGTTGCAATAGAAACAACAACAATGACAAGTGTTGCATACGAAACATTCCAAAGGTACCAAATTGGGATAGATTTGAATTCATTTCTTGTCAAGAGGGACTGTTAAAAATAGCAACAAGAAATCTTAAAGATTGCACGTTGGGATATATTTGAATTCCTTTCTTGTTGAGAGGGAGTGTTGAAAATAGCAAGAAGAAATGTTAAAAATAGCAGCAAGAAAAATCCTAATTTAATTTTCCCTTGAATTAAATTGTAATTCTATTCTCATAGCAACTTGTAACAGTTAACTAAGCTAAGTTGACTTAGTTGGCTTAGTAAATTCAAGTTGGGAGTCTATCTAGATTCATGTGGAGTGATCCCTGAATTTGAGGGGCCCAGGTTGAGTTCATGTAGAGCTGTAATTATTTATTCAGTTTAACTGAGTTAAATTTAGTTAAAATGGTTCTAACTGTTGGAGGAACTAGTGAGTGGTTAAGTGAATTAAATTATAGTTAATTCACATGCAGTGATCAATCAGATAAATGATAATACACTTAAGAATAACTGATGAATTTCAGTTCATAGGAAGACCCATTTGACATTAGAGTTCAAGGATAGTGTAATAACAGTTGTAAAATCATCTAAATTAAACCAATGGTGCATGCAATCAAAAGAAGGCCTATTGATGGATTGCATAGTTATGAGTGAGGAATTTTCCCAATTAAATATTATTTAATTCCAAAGGGAAAAACACAAGGAAGTAGGGGCTTGGAAGGCAACACATTTGGATAAGTATTGGCTTAAGATAGTTTGTGAAGTAGTGAGATAGATTGTACTTACGCAAAGATTTTTCAGCTTGAACAAGACTTGCATTTTCTTCTCAAAGCTTCTGATTAATTCAAGATATAGATAGTAGAGTTTTTTAGCTATGGATTTCCCCATAAAATTATTGTGTTATGTGTGATTGAAATTATTCCTTTCGTGCTTCGTGATTTCATTGATCAATTTTTGTTTCTGCTGATGAGTAGAGTAGATTCTGTTAGTGTCAGTATCTTCATCCCTCCATTAGTGATCAAATTGCTCTTTTTGCATGCATGTTAGGTGTCCCATACGATCAATTGCATTCCATTAGGTCATGGATCAACTGATGGTAGTGGTTTCATGTCAATTTCCCTCATGACATTCACCCACTGACCTGTTCACATATGTTTTTTAAGTCATTTATTGTCATCCAGTTTCAGTTCATTTATAAAAACCAGTTTTAGGGTTTTAGTCTCACTAGGTCTAAGGTTTGTCATCATAGTCATCCGAAACTAAATAAAAGGTCAGCAGGCACATGAGGAGGATAAATAAAGTCATAAAATCAGAAATTTTACTTATGTTAGGCTCAATAAATTTGTTTTACCTCAAAACTCTGTTTTGAGGTGAAAACAGGGTTTTTTTTCATTATTGTAAAAATTTCATGTAATTTCAATGTTTCTATATGTAATATGTATTCAAAGCTGTTCTTGGTGACCTAGTGACAAGATCCACTCCTGTCATGCAAGAAATCAGTGTAAAAGTCCACCTGCAAAAAGGCAAAGTCCAGAAATAAAGTGAAACAGGGCATTTATGAAAAAGCTAGCACAACTTTAGAAAAGTGGGTTTGGTTAATGAAAAAAATAAAAGCAAGGGGATATAAAAGTCATCTATGTGTTTGAAGTCTTCATTGTTGCAAGTGAATGAGCTAAAGGCAAAAAATCATGTTTTTGGAAGAAAGAGGCAAAAACTGAGCAAAAAGCCTGAAATTTTACTGACACTGCACAGCTGGGCTTTGGCGTTCTGCACCTGACATAGGTTTTACATAAAAATTGTTCGGGCGCTGCGCATACAAAGTGCATTGCCCACCTGAGAGGCAACGCTAGCCACTTGTCGTTGAGCATCAAAACAACTCCCATCTCCTTCCTTTACTTCAAACGCCTCAATTCACCTCTCATCAAGTAAGTAAAGCTTCTCATCTTGTTTAGCAAGGATTTTTTCATCAGTTGTGGTGAGTTTCATGTTTCAAAAACTAAACCCTAGCTACCTCCAAATTGTCTTATACGATTTGCAAAGGGTATTGTTTTCTGATGTTTCTATTCCCTTAGGTTATTTTCCTACACCCTATTCCCTTAAACTATTTTCCCTAAATCCCTTTCCCTTACCCAAAATCATTAACACTCACTTCCCAAACCCCACTCCCATTTACCAAACCTTAACCCTATACCCTATTCCCAAACCCTAACTCCCACTTCCAATTCCCTCACTACATCTATTTCATTATCAAAACCCTCATCTACATTCATAATACTAGTCATTCCCTCATTCCCCAAAAGAAACTAGCATTTACTTCCTACACACATTATTCATCCTCATACTATAAAATCTCTTCATACTCATCAATTTTCACTCCAAATTCATAAGCATGGAGACAAATTCAGACTATGAGAGGGAAGAGGAAACTTGCAGTGATTCTTCTCGAGACAATCATGTACCAAGAAAATGAAATAAAGGTGGGAAAATCATCCAGGAGGAGCCCACCACTCTCACATAATTACTTGCTTGCCCTCTTGTTGTAACTTGCTTTAAACACCAATCTTGTTATCAGTTTTGTAAAATGGTAGAGAGGGTGAAATATCATCATGAGATCACTCGGTTATTTGTTCTTCATCTTCACAATGGCCAGGTGAACCTTTCTGGTGTCTCTTTCACCTTGACACCTAAAACCATTGCAGTAGCAACAGGCATCCCTAATTTAGGTGAACAATGGAATAAGGGTCAGCATGTGGGTATAGAGCATTATGAGCCTTACATTAAAGCTAGTTATCACAGGCAAATCAGGAGGGTTTTTCCTTTCAAACACTTGCAGAACATTTATGCTCCTCTCATGAAACACCTCATCAAGTATTATACCTGCGAAGGGAGGTTTTCCCGCCTATATACAGATCATGTCAGATTGTTGATGCATTTCACAAGAGTGAGGATGATGAACCTCCCATACTTTATATCCAGGAATATTGAGAAAATGGCTCTATATGTGTAAAGGAAACCTTTTCCTCAGCAGTTCAACAACATTTACCACTTCTCACTGATTAAAATTGTTGCCTTGCATCAGCTAAGCTTATTTAACATACCATGGGATACCTTCATTGCACATGAGTTTTTCAAAGGCCCTCAGGTGATTTCATTGGTGCTTCAACAGGAAGGAGGGCCTTCAAGACAACCAGATGTTCATGAGACTGAAACTATAGGTGTGTCAGTGTTTGTCACCTATGAGAGAGGCACCAAGAGGCTTTTTTCTACTGCCAGGCAAATGCTATCTTCACAAGGGGTGAAAGGAGCTTTGCCTTCTTCTTCAGTTGAATAGCTACAAGGAAGAGACAAAGGAAAGAAACAGGTGCATGAATAAGGCCCTACTAAAGGACAAGATAGGGATTTTGTTTTGGTTGAGGATGATGACACTGATTTGGGCTCTCAAAACTCAAGACTCAATGATATGATCATCAAAAGAGAAAAAGGTTGAAATCCAAGCCTTATTACTTGACCTTGATAGGGCCAAATGGATCATCAACTATCTTGAGCAGGAGAACAATCAACTGGAGGAAAAACAAGCTATTATGGAGCTACAAACAATTAAAGAAAATAGGCAAGTGGCAAAGAGAAGAAAAATCAAAATGACATCCATTGAGCAAGAAATTGAGGCTGACCGGGAATCATGGTTGGAGAGGGCAAACGTTCACCTGGAGAAATTGCTTGAGAAAGACAACAAAGAGAAGAAAATGTTGCGCCATATGACCTATCACTACCTGACCCAGAACAAAATTTGGAAAACAAGGGTGAAGAGGTTAAAGGCTAAGCTAAAAAAGAGCTTTGAGAAGCAAAAAGGAGCAAGATAAGCTCAAGATCTTGGTCGAAGCATCATTGGCCCAACAAAGCACCTAAAAAGGATCAGTCATGCCAAATTTCAAGAAATTTTGTCATTTTTGAAATTTTTGAAGCAAAAAACAGGTTTTTTTAGTAGGTGCATAGCGCCACTGGCGGTGCGCTTTTGTTGGGGGCCTCCATTTGCAAAAAGGTTTGCATTTTTGGAATCAGAATGAAAAAATATGCATGCTTAGAAATGGCTGAAAATTTTGGACAAGTTCTGGGTCTCCAAAAGGGCAAAAAACACCCAAAAAGTGCCCTCTCTTCCACGTTTTTGCCACACAGGAAGTAGTCTTGGGAGATTCCATGTTTGGAGGGGCAAATGGACTCCAAATCCAAAAATTCAAGCTGTTCCAGAAAGTATATTCACCATGCTGTCCAATGAGCTATTTTTAACCTGATTGGGACTTTGGGAAGCCTTCCAAAATTTGCCTAGAAAAAGCATTACGCATAGGATCAATGGCACTGTGCATAGGTGGAATTTTGCCAGTTTTGCCTATTTGTCCAGAATTTCGCCCAGTTTGACTATTAGTTGAATTTTTCTTTTCTCCTTGGTAAATTTGTAATGTTAAATCATGTAAGATGATGTAAATTTTATGAAAAATGACTTGTTTGGGTAGATACATCAGTTAGAGTTAGTTTGAGGTTGAATGAATTAGTTTCCATAATTTTAGAGGCAAGTTGTTCCACTGCCTATTTTGTAGTTCCTAGTTTAGATGTTGTTGAAACAGATCCTTGACTCATGGATTCGACCCCTGATGACTAGCATAGGTGTTTTTATGCCTATATCATGTACTTTCTTAGTCATTTGTACAGGTTGGACTCTTGTGGATGCATTAAGCATTATTGTAAATCACTTCTGCAGTTTGGCAAGGAAATGAACCAGGGTTTTGCAGCATTTTGTGGGATTCTTGTGGTAATGTGTCTTGGCATTGTTTCTTCCTTTGTTATTTAGTTTCCCTTATGTGTATATGTACTAACATCTACTTCTTTCTTCATAACTAAATGAATCAAGAGAATTAGGTGGAATCCATTAATGTTTAGTGCTCTCCCTTGAGTATACATTTAGTTTTTAATGTTTTCTACTGTTTGAAGAGGACTCATGAATTTTGCATGCCCTCTCCAACTCCTAACCAGTATTTAGACTCACCATCAAATCCAATTCAAAGTGCTAAAACACTTTCCTATCTCGCCCCACAAAAACCTCTGCAAATCTGAGTTGATTTCCCGGACCCAAAACTGCCTTCCTCATTTGATCTAGCAACCAACCATTAAAATCAATCAAAATCCTCTGAGCAAATATACCTAGCCTAAAATCCACATTAAAATTTAGTCATCTCAAGCCCTAGTTGCCATAATTTAATCGAGATTGACAAGGAGAGAACCCTCTCCCGACCTAGTAGGGCTAGCTACCAGGTTAAGCGTGGTTTGATGATACCACAGACCTGCCTTCCTTCAGCCTGAGGTAGATCTAGGCACTAACATAGTGGTGACCATACCTGGGAAGAAACTGAACAATATTACCCTAGTACATTAAAAAAAAATTTAGAATTTTGGATGATAGGTTTAGAATTCAGTAGGCAGAAAATATTGTAATGTCCATTTGAATTTTGGGAACAATTCAACGCACTGGCTTCCAGACGATACACCAGGGTCAATCTTGATCCTGATCCTCCTCCTGCGTTTGAAAACCCAAATCTCATTCCAAGGATTCTTAGGCAAGAAAGTTCTTTGAGTCCATCACCAATTTTCAAATCTCATTCATGCCCAGTCATTTTTTAGTACCTCGAAGATCTCTCGTTTGATGAACATTTTGATTTATCTTTGTTTGAAACTAAATCTGAGATTGTGATTGGTGATACTATTTTAAATCTGGAATTTTTCCAATATCTTGAAACTGAAAGAGCGAATAGATCAATTGATGTTTATATTTTGAATTCACTTCAAACATCTATTGTGGCTACCAATATTCCCGAGCTCTTAGAATCTGCATCTACTACTCTTGGTTCATCCGCTGTCTTGTCTAGTTTTGAAATTCATAATAAACCTCCTTTTATTCCCACCCTTCCCGTGCAACCTACCATATCCGATCAAAGATCTATTGTCTCTTCTCCCCCTTCAACACCTCAAACATCTATCATTTCTTCACCTCCTTCGACACCTCATACACCCATCGCATCAACTTCCATTGTTGTTACAAATCCTCCTGCTTCTCCAAGGCCAGTTTCCAATCCACCTCGAGCAATGGCTACCAGATATGCACCTCTCGTTTTGCCACAGAACTTGGATGCTATGCCTATTGATTACCAAAGTAAAATTCCATTGTTTGATGCTACCCAAGGTATCACAACGCAACAGCATGTTGATAGGATGAGCGACCTCTTTGATCTTCATGAGATAGATGAAGAGAATGTCTCCATGTGATTATTTGTACAAAGTTTTGGAGGCGAGGTACGAAAGTGGTTCAGAGCACTGCCCGCCGGGACTATCAATACAATGCAGGTTCTTCAGAGACAATTTCTAGATCGTTGGGAGGTAAAGAAAAATCCACTCCAAATTCTTTCTAAGTATGAAAATATAAAGAGGGAATGTTGGTGAAAGTGTTTAGGATTACTATGTAAGATTCAATACTGTCTATAATGCTATTCCAACTGATATCAAGCCATTGGTGGGGCTAGCTTTGATAAAATTCCCCGATGGTTTTGATCCCGACATGGCATACCAATTGAGACAACGAGATCCTGCTACATTGGAGGATATGTAGAAAATTGTAGTGAGTGTGGAGGCAAATATACTAGCTAAGAGAGCTAGGACAAAGACCGAGAAGAAGGTGACCATAAAGGAAGAAGAATCTTCCTTTGATCATTTGCTTCATAAAATTGAGAAAATGTTGGATAGACTCACAATTGCAGATAAGCCTGAGGCACAAATCAGAAATCCAAATTTCTGTGGTCAGCAACAGCCACAGTTCAGGATTAAACAACGGGAGCAAAGAGCACAAGGTCAATCAGCACGGTAGCAAGTCAAGACAACTCTACAACAGAACTATGTGCATGGCCCAGAGTCAGAGGACGATGAGAATCCAATAGGAGAGGAGAATCACTTTTTTACAGCAGATGGTTTGCCTATTTATATCAGGAGGATGAAGAATATTCAGAAAGCCCGGCTGTATAGAAAGATGAGGATTTTATACTAACTAATGAAACAATTTTGGAGGAAGAATCAGATGAATATCAGAGAGGATATATGAATGCACTAACAGTGCAGCAAAGACACTATTCACTCAGGAGCATGGATGTACCAATCAATACAATTCAAAAGTGGAAGGAAGCAGGAAAACCAAAGAATGATTCTCCAAATGTTCAGAAAAAAGGAAACGAGCCAGCAGATCCTACTTCCAGCAAAGTGCAATCTGCAAATGAGAAGTCAAATCTGCCAAGTGCAACAAAGGAAAAGTTTGAAAAGAAGGATGCTCTAGTCAAGGAGGTAGATAAAACTACAGCCTTTAGCTTAGAGAATGAGATTGCTAAGTTAAAAGTATCGATACTTCTGACTGAATTAATGAAGAATAGCAGTTATAAGAGTCAAGTGTCAAAGATTTTGAATGTAGATCCCCTATCTGATATGGTTAATGTGGAAGATGACCAACCCGAGCTTATTGTTGGTCCCACATTAGAAGGCCAATATAAAAATAGTGAAGTAACCCCATTTTACATCAGCCTTAGATTGTATGATTATGTCTTGCACAACACCATGTTTGATTTAGGAGCATCTCACAACCTGATGCCAAAGGCAATTATGGAAAAATTGGGTTTAGACATCACTCACAAATATCATGATCTTTATTCCTTTGATTCCGGTAAGGTCAGATGTATTGGTCTCATTAAGGATTTGGTTGTGACTTTAGATCAGATTCCAGCAAAGAATGTTCTCATGGATGTAGTTGTGGCTGACATTCCCCCTAGATTTGGCATGCTTTTATCTAGGTTGTGGGGTGGAAAACTCAAAGGGACATTGCAGTTAGATTTCTCCTATGCCACTATTCCTGTGTTTGGTCAGTTGAGAAAAGTATATAGGGAGAAGAAGATGAAGTATATGATCACGAGCAAGGAAAAACCTTTGAATCATCCAATTAACTATGTACATATAGATCTAGAATATTTTGTTCTTTATTCTGACAATCATTTTAATGATGTAAATAGTCAACTAGTTGAAGTGTAAGATATTCCAGAGATAACAAAAAATTTCAGGGAACTACTTGATCAAGAGAGACAAAGGCTTGAAAGTACCACTGAATAGTCTACATTCCGCCAACAGTAAAAAACTGATGGACAATAGCCAAAGGTAAAAGAGTAGGCAGAATTCCAGCACTTGGAGGAAGAAGTTGGTTTGTGGAGTATGGATTTTGATGGAGCAGTAGGTAAGGATGGTGTAGGAATTGGGATTTCGATACGCAACCCTATTTTCCTACCAAATAAAGTTCCAAGTAATGTAAGAGTTTGTTCATATAAATTGGCTTTTGATTGTTCCAATAACGAAGTCGAGTATGAGGCACTGATTGCAAGCTTGAAAATCCTCAAGAAGTTGAATGCAAAGAGAATTTCAGTTTATGGCGACTCCGAATTAGTAATCAAACAAGTCAAGGATGAATACCAATCCAAACATCCTCGAATGAGGGCTTACCATAATGTTGTTCTAGATATTTTGAGGTTGTTTCCAGATCATACTTTGACATGTGTCCCCCGTACACAAAATGTTATTGCAGATTCTCTTGCTACAGTTGCAAGTAACTTAAATATCCCAATGAATTCGAATAATAAGTTTTAAATTCATGTGAAGCATCGCTCAGCTGTCCCTGATAATCTAAGATATTGGCAGGTGTTTCAGGATGACAAAGAAATTGAAGATTTTCTGCAAAATGAAGGCAAATATAAAGACACTTCTATAGATGGTAAGAAAGATGATGGTGAACCAAAAATAGAGGTAAATCAAATGGAAGTCTTACAGTTGAAAGATAATGTCATCCCTAAAGGCCTCATACGTTTAGAGGAATTATTTGATCAAGATGATGTAGCCTAGAAGCCAAGCTTAGTGCCAACCGAGAAGGGTGTTGAAGATGTAAATATCGAAACAGTAGAAAATCCAAAGATGGTGTTGTCAAAGGGATTACCTCCTTAGGTAAAAGCTAAATACATTAGTTTATTGTCTTCATTTTCTGATGTATTTGCATGGAACTATACAGATTTAAAGGAGTACGACAAAAGTATAATTCAACATATCATTCCAATTAAGCCAAATCAGAAGCCATTTCACCAAAAGCTGAGAAGGATAAATCCGAAGTTGCTGCCATCAATAGAGAAAGAGGTGAATCGATTGTACAAGGCTGGTATAATCGTTCCGATCAGATTTTCAGGTTGGATCTCCAATTTGGTCCCCGTGAGGAAGAAGAGAGGTGAGAATAGATTGTGCATAGATTTTAGAAATTTGAATAAAGTGTCATTGAAAGATAACTACCCATTGTTGAAAATGGACCACATACTCCAAAGAGTAGTTGGAGCATCTCATATGTCGCTGCTCGATGGGTATTCCGGCTACAATCAAATTTTGGTTCATAAAGATGACAAGGACAAGACAACATTCACCACTCCTTGGGGGACATTCCACTATGCCAAGATGCCATTTGGTTTAAAGAATGTTGGAGCAACATTCTAGCGTGCCATGGACATTTCCTTCGTAAATGAAAAAGATGTATTTTTAGTAGTGTATCTTGATGATTTGACTATCTTTTCAAATTCAAATGAGGAGCATCTTTACCATCTGAAAATTGTTTTTCAGCATTGCAGAAAATATGGAATATCACTCAATCCCAAAAAGAGCTTGTTTGCCATGGATGAGGGGAAGCTTCTCGATCACATAATATCAAAAGAAGGAATCTGCATCAATCCTGCTAGAGTGGAAGCTATACAGAAAATAGATTTTCCTCGTAATAATAAAGAGATTCAAGCATTTAACGGTAAGATGAACTTCTTACGTCATTTTGTGCCTAATCTAGCTAAACACTTGAGGGAAATTACAAATATGTTGAAGAAGGATAGTGTGGTCAAGTTGACCAAAGAAGCTATGAAGTCTTTTAACTTGGTAAAGTTGGCTCTTTCTTCAACCCCGATTTTGATCAGTCTAGATTATTCACAGGATTTCATATTATTTTCATTCGCTTCTGAACATACTATGGTAGCAGTTCTAATGCAAAAAAGAGATTAGCTAGAAAATCCAATTGTCTTTTTCAGTAGGAAAATAAGAGATGCAGCCTTGAAATATAACATCAATGAGAAGCAAGCTCTTGCCTTGGTGAAAGCTTTGAAAGATTTCTGGGTATTTATTATGCACTCTCATATTCTTGCTTATGTCCCAAACACAGTAGTCAAAGATGTTTTGGTACAAACAGATCTGGAAGGTAGGTGAGACAAATGAATCATAGCACTGCTAGAATATGACTGGGAGATAAAGCCAACAAATCTAATCAAGGGGCCGGGTCTAACAAAGTTGATGGCGGAGTCTAATTTACATGCATTGGACATAAACCTGATTGCAACCATGTCTGAAGAAGATGAATATAGTTCATTGATTCAGGTATCTCAATTTTTTCTTCATTCTCCTTGGTATTCAGATATTGTATATGTGCTTCAACACCTTTCGTCACCACCGGGGATGGCTGAAAATAAAGGTAGAACTCTGAAACTTAAGGCTACTACATTTTGCATTTTGAACAATGCACTTTATTAGAAGGATCTCAGAGGCATTTTGCTGAATTGTTTGACTGAAGAGGAAGCAAAACAAGTCATGAGTGATTTTCATAAGGGAGACTATGGAGGTCACTTATTTTGGAAAACGACAGCTAACCAAATTTTGAGAGTAGGCTACTATTGGCCTACCTTGTTTGCTGATGTTTATAAAACTGTCACAAGCTATCATGAATGCCATATTTTTCAGGGAAGGAGAAAGTTGCAGCCTCTACCTCTCAAGCCAATCGAAGTTAGTGCACCGTTTCAACAATGGGGTCTAGATTTTATTGGAGAGATTCATCCCACATCTTCAGCTCGGCACAAGTGGATATTAACAACGACAGATTATTTCACAAAGTGGATTGAGGCGATCCCCACTCGGTAGGCTACAGACTCGGTAATAATTCAGTTTCTTGAAAATAATATTTTGTCACGTTTTGGCTATCCTAACAAACTTATTACAGATAACGCAACCTCTTTCAAGTCCAAAAATATGATGGACTTTTGTAACAAATACAAAATTACCTTGGGACATTCTACTGCACATTATCCACAAGGTAACAGATTAGTTGAATCTTCAAATAAATCATTGGTCAAAATCATTAAAAAGCTGCTGGAAACCAATAAGAAGAGCTGGCATAAAAAATTGGTTAATGCACTATAGGGAGATAGAGTAAGCCAAAAGAAGTCAATCGATATGTGTCCATTCGAGATTGTATATAGCGTTGACATGGTATTCCCTACATCTCTCACAGTCTCGGTTGTTAAACTTGTGCAGGAAGCTAGTAGTGAGGAAGATCATTTTCTGTGGAGAATAAGCCAAATGATCCATTTACAGCAGATGAGAGAGGAAGTTTCTCAGAATACCTTCAGGCTACAAGAGAAAATTAAGAAGATTTATGACCGAAAGGCAAAGGCAGACAAATTTCAGATTGAAGATATAGTGCTCAAGTGGGATGCTAGAAACGAGGATAAAGGCAAGTACGGCAAGTTCGAGAACCTATGGAAGGGACCATTTAGAATTGCTACATATAGAGGTCAAATTTTTTTTCTACTCAAAGAAATGAACGGGGAAGATTTTCCAGGAGGGCCAGTAAATGGTTGGCTTCTAAAATGGTACTATCTCTAAGAAGTTTCTTGTTGTCACATTTTGTCATTGTACGTACCAGTTTATTTCTTTCATTGCAAAGTTTTCACTATCATCATTCATTGAGTTTGGGGCCCAAAGTGAAGGCTATAAGGCTGAATGTTTGGCTTTAGTCTTTGGTTATTTAGTGTCAGTTGTTTGAGTCATAGTTGAGTCAGTTTTGAGTCAAGGTATTTGCTTTAGTCTTCTCAAGTTATTGACTCCATATTGCCCAATGGATGAAGGCACTTATCTGCTTTTTTAGAGATCAGTGGTTCTTGGCACCTTCCAGGAGCTACCATCCCCATTGGAGCCAATGTTAGTGTCAGTATCTTCATCCCTCCATCAGTGATCAAATTTCTCTTTTTGCGTGCATGTTAGGTGTCCCATCTGATCAGCTGCATTCCATTAGGTCATGGATCAACTGATGGTAGTGGTTTCATGTCAATTTCCCTCATGATGTTTACCTACTGACCTATTCACATATGTTTTTGTAGTCATTTACTTTCATCTAGTTTCAGTTCATTTATAAAAACCAATTTTACGGTTTTAGTCTCATTAGGTCTAGGGTTTGTCATCGTAGTCATCCAAAACTGAATAAAAGGTTAGCAAGCACATGAGGAGGATAAATAAACTCATAAAATCATAAATTTTACTTCTGTTAGGCTCAATAATTTTTTTTTACCTCAAAACTCTGTTTTGAGGTGAAAAAAGGTTTTTTTTCATTATTGTAAAAATTTCATGTAATTTCAATGTTTCTATATGTAATATGTATTCAAAGCTGTTATTCATGACCTGGTGACAAGATCCACTCCTACCATGCAAGAAATCAATGTAAAAGTCCACCTACAAAAAGGCGAAAGTCAGAAATAAATTGAAACAAGGCATTTGTGAAAAATCTAGCACAACATTAGAAAAGTGGGTTTGGTTAATGAAAATATTAAAAGCAAGGGGATATAAAATTCATCTATGTGTTTGAAGTCTTCATTGTTGCAAGTGAATGAACTAAAGGCAAAAAATCATGTTTTTGGAAGAAAGAGGCAAAAACTGAACAAAAATCCTGAAATTTTACCGGCGTTACACACCTGGCGCAGGTTTTACATTGCAAATTGTTCGGGCGTTGCGCACTTGAGAGGCAGCACTATGCACCTATCCGTTGAGCATAAAAACAACTCCCATCTCCTTCCTTTGCTTCAAACTCCTCAATTTACCTCTCATCAAGTAAGTAAAGCTTCTCATCTTGTTTAGCAAGGAGTTTTTCATCAGTTGTGGTGAGTTTCGTGTTTCGAAAACTAAACCCTAGCTACCTCCAAATTGTCTTATCAGATTTGCAAAGGGTATTGTTTTCCGCTGTTTCTATTCCCTTAGGTTATTTTCCTACACCCTATTCCCTTAACCTATTTTCCCTAAATCCCTTCCCTTTCCCAAAATCATTAACACTCACTTCCCAAACCCCACTCCCATTTACCAAACCCTAACCCTATACTCGATTCCCAAACCCTAACTCCCACTTCCTATTCCCTCACTACATCCATTTCATTATCAAAACCCTCATCTACATTCATAATACAAATCATTCCCTCATTCCCCAAAAGAAACCAGAATTTACTTCCTATACACATTATTCATCCTCACACTATAAAATCTCTTCATACTCATCAGTTTTCACTCCAAATTCATTAGCACGGAGACAGATTCAGACTATGAGAGGGAAGAGGAAACATGCAGTTATTCTTCCTGAGAAGCTCATGTACCAAGAAAACCACATAAAGGAGGGAAAATCATCTGGGAGGAGCCCACCACTCTCATAGAATTACTTGCTTTCCCTCTTGATGTAACTTGCTTTAAACACCAATCTTGTTATCAGTTTTGTGAAATGGTAGAGAGGGTGAAATATCATCATGTGCTTACTAGGTTGTTTGTTCTTCATCTTCACAATGGCTAGGTGAACCTTGCTAGTGTCTCTTTCACCTTGACACCTGAAACCATTGTAGCAGCATCGAGCATCCCTAATGTAGGTGAACATTGGAATAAGGGTCAACATGTGGGCAGAGAGCATTATGAGCCTTACATTAAAGCTGGTTATCATAGGCAAATCAGGAGGGTTTTTCCTTCCAAACACTTGCAGAAAATTTATGCTCCTCTCATGAAACTCATGATCAAGTATTTTACTTATGAAGGGAGGTTTTCCTGCCTATATACATATCATGTCAAATTGGTGATGCATTTCACAAGAGTGAGGATGATGAACCTCCCATACTTTATATGCAGGAATATTAAGAAGATGGCTCTATATGTGCAAAGGAAACCTTTTCCTTGGCATTTCAATAGCATTTACCACTTCTCACTGATTAAAATTGTTGTCTTGCATCAGCTAAGCTTGGTGAAAATACCATGGGATACCTTCATTGCACATGATATTTTCAAAGGCCCTCAGGTGATTCCATCGGTGCCCCAAGAGGAAGGAGGGCCTTCAAGACAGCCAGATGTTCATGAGACTGAAACTATAGGTATGCCAGTGTTTGTCACCTATGAGACAGGCACCAAGAGGCTTTTTGCTGCTGCCAGGAGAGTACTATCTTCACCAAGGGTGGAAGGGGTCTCATTTTCTTCACCGGACTACAGGAAAATGCTATCTTCACCAGGGGTGAAAAGGGCTTTGCCTTGTTCTTCAGCTTAACAGGTATAGGGCAGAGACAAAGGAAAGCAACATGTGCATGAAGAAGGCCCTACTGAAGGGAAATACAAGGATTTTCTTTTGGTTGAGGATGATGACACTGATTTGGGCTCTCAAAGCTCAAGACTCAAGGATATGATCATCAAAGAGAAGGATGCTGAAATTCAAGCCTTATTACTTGACCTTAAGAGGGCCAAATGGATCATCAACTATCTTGAGCAGGAGAACAAGCAACTGGAGGACAAACAAGCTATTATGGAGCTGCAAATAATTAGAGAAAATAGGCAAGTGGCAAAGAGAAGAAAAATCAAAACGACATCCCTTGAGCAAGAAATTGAGGCTGACGGGGAATCATGGTTAGAGAGGGCAAACGTTCACCTAGAGAAATTTCTTGAGAAAGCTAACAAAGAGAAGAAAATGTTGCACCATATGGCCTATCACTACCTAACCCGGAACAAAATTTGCAAAACAAGGGTGAAGAGGTTAAAGGCTAAGCTAAAAAGAGCTTTGAGAAAAAAAAAGGAGCAAGATAAGCTCAATATATTGGCTGAAGAATCATTGGCCCAACAAAGCACCTAAAAAGGATACTCATTCCAAATTTCAAGAAATTTGAAGCATTTTTTGTCTTTTTGAAATTTTTGAAGCAAAAAACATGTTTTTTTTTTCAAGTAGCGTTGCGCTTTTGTTAGGGGCCTCCATTTGCAAAAAGGTTTGCATTTTTTGCATCATCATGAAAAAATATGCATGCTCAGAAATGGTTGGGAATTTTGGACAAATTCTGGGTTTCCAAAAGGGCAAAAAACACCCAAAAAGTGCCCTCTCTTCCACCTTTTTGTCACACAGGAAGCAGTCTTGGGAGATTCCATTTTTTGAGGGGAAAATGGACTCCAAATATAAAACTTCAAGTTGTTCCAAAAATCAGATTCACCAAGATTTCCAATGAGCTATTTTGCGCCTGATTTGGACTTCGGGAAGCCTTCCAAAAGTGGCCTAGAAAAGCGTTGCGCACAAGAGGAATTTTGCCAGTTTTGCATGTTTGTCCAGAATTTCGCCCAGTTTGACTAACAGTTGACTTTTTCTTTTCTCCTTGGTAAATTTGTAATGGTAAATCATGTAAGATGATGTAAATTTGATGAAAAATGATTTGTTTGGGTAGATACATCAGTTAGAGGTAGTTTGAGGTTGAATGAATTAGTTTCCATAATTTTAGAGGCAAGTTGTTCCACTGCCTATTTTGTAGTTCCTAGTTTAGATGTTGTTGAAATAGCTCCTTAACTCATGGATTCGACCCCTGATGGCTAGCATAGGTGGTTTTATGCCTATATCATGTACTTTCTTAGTAATTTGTAAAGGTTGGACTCTTGTGGATGCATTGAGCGCTATTGTAAATCACTTCTACAATTTGGCAAGGAAATGAACCAGGGTTTTGTAGCATTTTGTGGGATTCTTGTGGTAATTTGTCTTGGCATTGTTTCTTCCTTTGTTATTTAGTTTCTCTTATGTGTATATGTACCAACATATACTTCTTTCTTCATAACTAAATGAATCAAGAGAATTAGGTGGAACCCATTGATGTTCAGTGCTCTGCCTTGAGGATACATTTAGTTTTTAATGTTTTCTGTTGTTTGAAGAGGACTCATGAATTTTTCATGCCCTCTCCAACTTCTCACCAGTCTTTAGACTCACCATCACATCCAATTCAAAGTGCTAAAACACTTTCCTATCTTGCCCCACAGAAACCTCTACAAATCTGAGTTGATTTCGTGGACCCAAAACTGCCTTCCTCATTTGATCCAGCAACCAACCATTAAAATCAATCAAAATCCTCGAAGAAAATATACCTAGCCTAAAATCAAAATTAAAATTCAGTCATCTCAAGCCCTATTTTCCATAATTTAATCGAGATTGACAAGGAGAGATCCCTCTCCCGACTTGGTAGGGCTAGCTACCAGGTTAAGCATGGTTTGATGTTACCCTAGACCTGCCTTCCTTCAGCCTGAGGTAGATCCAGGAACTAATAGATTCAAGTCAATTGTTTTATCATATCACAATATACTGTTTCAATATACAACAAAAGTCTACATTTTATGAGCACAAGGAAGTTAACTCAAAGTTTTTTCAATTTTACGAGTGAGAAAAATACCATAAAAAGAAGGTTCATTTTGGGCGTGAAACTGTCAATTTTCTCATAAAAACTATTAGAAACAACAATAACATATGAAAAATATATTGCAAAGTAGTAAGAGTGATTGATAGAAAGAAAAATGACAAAAAAATGCACAAAAATGAACAAACTATGGGTTTAGGCATACCTCCAAATCTATAAATAGGAGTTAGAGCTCCCCATTTTCACAATTTAAGTTGTTGGGAGCTATTTTGATGTGAAAGGTAGCAAATCTGCCAAGGACATTTTCTCACAATATGACTAACCATTTCAAAAAATTTGTCAGGTCTTTTGTTATTCATTGATTTCATTTAGATTTATTTTCATTGTGAATTTATTAGCTTTTAAAACTATGTAATTTTGGTTGGATGCAACAAAGTAAAAAAAAATTGTTATGACATAGACATGGAACTAATTCATAATGTATGGATTTTGTATAAGCATATGAGTTTCAGGATTTTTGAGGTACTAAAAACTTGATCTAATTTAAAGCAAACCAAGAAAAAACGAAATAAACTTGTACATAAATATATAAAAGCACACTGTATCGATGCATTAGGCATAATAATTTTTGAATGGGTCTCGATCATAGTCCATAAGTTCATAAGCCCCCTTTAGAAACGACCTTAGTCATATTATAAGGACCACATTAGATGGGTGGAAGGGTTCTTTCCCCTAAGATATTTCTTATGTTTCCTTTTGGGTAGAATTCTTGAACACTTGTCAAAGAGGAAGGGATAAGCTTAGGTTGATTAAGGGACATGATTTTTAGAGCATTCATGTTTAGTGCAGATGGAAAAAATATAGATACATGATGGTGGAACTCATCCCAAGGTTGCTCAACCAAAGACATGATCTCCATAAAAGGTTCATTAGAGGGAAATCCAATGTCGAGAATATCAATAGAGGGAATTGAAGTGGAAGAGTCTATAGGACCATGGGCCCCAACCGAGGAAGAAGAAGTTTCAAATGTAGATGGATTAACTTGATAAGCTAGTTCTACTGGTGAAAGAGGCACATATTGTCCAAATGTTTCTATGTTAGAGCAAGTGAGTATGACCCATGGATCCATATATCCATCAGGTACAGTAGAGACCATAGAAATGGTCAAAGGAACCTAGCGTGGGGGAAGAGGGAAACACCCTAGAAGCATAGAGTCTTTTAAAAGGTTGGTACTGATGCTAACGATAGTTTCAGGAGTGCCGCCTACTAAGGGAACATTGCTAGAATTTGACAGTTGAAAGTTAGGTGTGCAGAAAGGTACTTCGTCTCGAGTCTTGATTTTCCCTTCACGAGGAAAATAGATAAGACATAAACTGAATGAGACAATGGATATCATTTCATAAGTCCAATTACGTCCCAGAAGAATATTTTAACTAAGCTAGTGATCAACAACTTCAATATCAACCAAAATAATTTTCCCTCCAATAATCATGGGAAAACTAGCAAGATATCATTTAGGGGTGAAAGTGTGTCCATAACATGTGTTCAAGGAATTTGATGGTGCAAATAAAGTAGGTGAACCCAGGGTGACCCAATAGGAAGTAGCCATCACATAGGTGGATGCACCTTCTTCAATGAAAGTGCAGTGAATGACTCTACCTTTCACATGAACCTGCACTTGGAATACAAGTTGGTGGGAAAGGCATGGTGTACTTTTATCCATGTCGAAAATAGCTACATTGAAATCTTGAGCGTCGACCCAACCTATAGTTGAAAGAAGGTATTTTCATTACATAGGAAAAATTTGTAGTACCTTGAAGGAAGACATAACAGAAGGAACCTACACGAGATATTTTACAATAATGTAGTTCTAGGAACTACAGGTAGACAGATTATGCATAATTTGGTGAACTGTCCCTTTGGGGGGATGAATCAAAATGTTAGAAATAAACCTCTCGATGAGGAGATGATTAGGTGGAGGCAAAATAGAATATGACGGGGTATCCAAAGTTTTTGGGACACAATTCTCATAGTTCTTGGCTTTAGTTCGTAAATTAACCACTTTAAAAACATAGCTGGTTAACGACCCTTCTACAGAAAGAGGGAGATGAGAACCACCGTTTCCCCCTTGTGGGGGTGGGGGTGGGTTCTCAGCCAAATTTTTTTGTTACTACTATTGTTGGCCAGGGATAGGTTTGTAAGGATAGTGGGGGTCCTAGAATATTTTGTGCAAGAAGATAAATGAACTCCTGTAGATGAGGAAATGTGTAGGTTAAATGATATTTAGAGAAGATATTGCAAGGAAAATTTACCACTTTCTCTTTCCTTTGTTGGAATTATTAGCGAAAGATGCTTTCTAGGCTTGATTGGTCTGAGAAAGTTGTTAATATTTGTATCTTGGGAGGTAATCCTAGGCCTAGGGTTTAGTGTTTGCAGGAAAGAGCACCACAAATGTGCTTGGTGTGCTTAGAAACTAAGCTTGGGGTTTTTTTCCCAAAGGTGGAGGTTCAAAACCATGAGGAGTTTTATTGGTTTGACTCTTGTAGATAGAAGATGAATCTTAGAGAAGAAAGAGGAAACTTCAAGCACCAAGATTGGAGGTCTACAATGGAAGATATGAACTTTTATTTATATGTGTAGGATAAAGTGAGACAAAAAAAAAGTCATCCTTGTGTTAGAGGTTCCTTTTAAAGGGTTTCTCGTTGCACCCACAAGAATATATAAATAAATGGAGTCATAGAACTCATTAGACACATCCAAGAAGAAAAAAATATAAGATACATATTTGTTTTGGCCACAGATTAGGAGTAGAACTCAAGCAAAGGAGAGAAGACTTGTGACTATTTATAGGGCCAATTTGATCTAAGTGCAAACCAAGGCTATAAGGAAGGGTTGTGGGAAGTCTAGTATGGTTTTCATGTGTGGACATATTTCCAAAATGAGCCACATATATATACAATTGATTAGAGAAAGAGTTGAGCCCTATACCTGAGATTGTAGGGGGTCATAAAGCCTAAACAAGTGCTAAAACTCATCTACAACAACAATGCATGGGATAAGGAGACTAAGGGAGGAATGACACAACTATAGGAGGCATATTGGAGCTTGCAATTAGCAATGACATGGACTAGAGTGACTTCTAACTAGACCAGAAACTTAACAACAATGTACACCATCCCTGAAAGGTATGTTGTTATGTGTTTTATGTTGGTTTTCTGCTAGTGGATGAGTGGTCGAGGTTGGACATATTTGGTTTGGTGTCTCAAGACTATTGGAGGGCATCAAGGAGGTTCTCAAATGAGCCCTAAGTGTAATCTCATGAGGGAGAAAGAAGACTGCTAGGAGAGGCATATTTGTGTAAGCTCATGACTCATCCTTGAAGGACAAAGGAAGGAGGTCAAGGAAGTAGATTAGATCAGCCCATGTTCATTGTTGGAGAAGGAAATATTGAAGTGATAGGTGGAAACCCTCCATCCTACATTCTATCTTCATTGAAGAAGTGCAGGAAGGCATTAGAGGGAATAAGTCCGAAAGAATCTTAAGAGTTGTTCGCAAATGGAGTTGTGAACAACTCAACATGAATCTTTATGTGTTAATGCATTGAAGGACTAAAACTTAGCTAGAGATAAGTTGGATTAGCCATGTTTAGTGGCCTAGAGGAGTAGTAGCATTGATAGAGGTACGAGCTACATATTCAAAGTAGAAGGATCACGAGTTTTATTTAGGGTATAATAAGAAGAGTTGTGATTAATGACTACATTAGATAGACCATCAATGTATATTATTCTTGTATTATTCTATCAGTGAATGTATGAGGGCCATTATTGCTAGTACGAGTGCCATGGAAAAATGTTTTATCAGTTTGTTAATATAACAAAGTTGGGTTTTGTAATTTATTGCATTTTTATATTCTATTTGTTCAAACTAGTATGTTGTGATACTTGGATTGGTAGGATTAGTGATTGTAAGATTCTAACCTAGACTTCAGTATCATATAAAAACAACATGGTACCAAAGCTACTTTGAAGGGTCAGCGAATCAGAGTGTGAACATGAAATTACAAATTAAGAGGGAGTTGATCACATTGTTGTTTAAGGACTCACAATAATGTCAAAGTTGCAGGTTAGTCTTCGATATGAGGACAGGTTGGAAGGTTTGTCCAACTATAGTCCATAGAAGGAAAATATGAAGTTGATTGTGTTTTTGAACAAGATTCGAGACTATGTCGATAAAGAAATCAAACTGACACTAAGGAGATAGAATTATACAAAGAGTTCGATACAAACGCAAAGTTGATCATAGTAGATGTTGTTAAGGATTCCTTAGTTATCTATCAGGGAAGAACATTTCCCATGAAATGTGGGAATCTCTTTAGAATATGTTCCATAATAACAATGAGAACTAGGTATTGGCATTACTGGATAAGTTCAAATCCACTAATATGATATAGGGTGAAGGGGTGACTTCATATCTTACGAGGTTATCTTAGGATCGTGATGAGCTTGCCACCATCGGTGAGATTGTTTCAGATTCTAAGATGGTGAGGATTTCCTTAAAGGGGTTTTGCTCCAAAGTGGAAGTAATTCATCAAGGGGATCATTACTAGGGACAATTTTCCACACTGGAAAAGGTTGTGGGATGACTTCATTCAGGATGAATGGTGAGATGAGGATCTTCGTCCGAACAAGAAGGATTCTAATGATGATGTGGTTCTTGCAGTGAGAATGAAGGGAAAGAAAAAGAAGGACTTGAGTAAGATCAAGTGTTTCAACTGTGAAAAGTTTGGTAATTTTTTTAAGAAGTGTCCAAAGAAGAAGCATGGAAATGATGAGAAGAAGAAGCAGAAGCAGGTTGTAGTTCTCACCACTTCTACAGAGATAAATTATCTCTTTAGAAGATTGGAGAGGGAAATTTTCCTTGATATTTCATTTCTCTGAGGATACCATCAACGAGGTTGCATGGTATGTGGTTAATGATGTGTTGAAGCACATGGCAAGTTTCCAGGATGTATTTGAGACTCTAGCTGAGTGGGACTTGAAGTTGCACATGGTGTTGGGTGATAAGAGTTAGAAAGATACCAGGGGATCAAGTCTCATGCCATTCAAGATGGATTAAGGTCAGGTGATGTGAGTTTAGGATGTACCATTTGTACCAAGACTTAGATATAATGGGATGTCTACCTCAATGATTGAGCAAATATGGTTTGAAATGTTTCTTTAGGGTGGAAAAGCAAGACTCAGGCCTAGAGGCTCTAGCTCCACATGTGTTGTGATTGGAATTAGAGAGCATGGTCTATATAGGCTAATGGGAAAGAATATAAATCTATAGAAGAAGAAAGAAGAGAAGGTCCAAATTCCATAGGTTTAGAGGGAGCCAAGTTCTAGTGAAGGTTTGTAGGTTCTAAGGGAGAATGTGCATCCCAAGAAGAGTGCATGTTCAATATGGAGTAAGGCTACTTGTACAAATAGAAATAAGTAATCGTGGAATATCCTGAAAGTGTTTCAGGAAAGGAAGAAGAAGTAGGAGGCTACCAGTGGCAGTGACTCTTCCAATAAGGGCATAGTCCATGCTATAGAGTTTACTAAAGTTATGCATGAAAGGAGTTGGGATATTGTCACCAACAATGACAATGATGATGAATCAGTTCCTATTCTTGGAATTACCTTCCTCGCTAAGAGGGAGTGCTGAGATTTTTAGCTTGGAAGGTACTCTGAGCCCTAAAATTTGGGGTTTGGAGTAATGAGCACCACAAATGTTCTTTGTGGGCTTAGAACTGAAGCTTGGGGATTTTTACTGAAAGGTCTCGGGCCAAAACCATGAGGATTTTTATTGGTTTGACTCCTAGAGATGGAAGACGACTCTTAGAGAAGAAAGAGGAAAATTAAATCACAAAGATTGGAGACCTACAATGCAAGATTGTGTGTGATAAAATGACACAAAAAAACAAGTTGGCCTTGTGTTCGAGGTGTGATTTAGAGAGCTTTTCATTGCAGCCACAAGAAGGTATAAATAAGGGGAGACGTAGACCTCATTAGACACATTCAAGATGAAAAAAATTATAACATACATATATGCTTTTGGAAAAGAACTAGAGAATACCTCAAGAGAAGGTGATAAGACTTGTTTTGGAATTTCTTGTGACTGTTTTAAGGGCCGAGTTGATCTGAGAGCAAGTCGAGGCTAGAAGGAAGGGTTCTGGGCAATATGGTGTGGTTTTTGTGTGTGGACAGACAATGTCCAAAAGGAGCTAAAAATATATATAATTTATTGGAGAAGGGCTTAAGTCCTATACCTTAGGTTGGAGGGGAATGTAAGGCCCAAAAAAGGGTTTAAACTCATCTACAAAAAAATCATATGTTAGAAGGCAATAAAAGGAGGAATGCCATAGCTATAGATGGCCTATAGGAGCTTGCAACTAGGGCTTATGTGGACTATAGTGTGCCCTAACGAGACCACAAACTTAACAAAAATTTACACCAGCTTTGAAAGGTATGTTGTGATGTGTTTTATGTTGGTTTGATTATAGTGGATGAGTGGTCCAAGATCAACTTATTTGGTTGGGTGTCTCAAGACTATTGGAGGGAAGCAAGGAGGTGCTCAAAGGAGCCTTAAGTGCGGTCTCTTGAAGGATAAAGAAGATTGCTAGGAGAGGAAGATTTGTGTAAGCTCAAGACTCACCCTTGAAGGAAAAAGGAAGGATGTCAAGGGATCATATTACATTAACCCAAGTTCATTGTTGGACAAGGACATCTTGCAATGCTAGGAGCAACATTGAGAATTTAAGAGTTGTTCACAATTAGAGTTGTGAACAACTCAACGAGAGTCTCTATCTATTTATGCATTGGATGACTAATGATAAACTAGAGATAAGTTGGAGTAGTCGTGTTCTGTGAGCTAAAGGAGAAAGAACATTGATGGACACAAGAGTTGCAGATTAGAAGTAGAAGGACTAGCAATTGTATCCAGGGTACGATAAGAAAAGTTATGATTGTAAACTACATCAGCGAGACCATCAGTGTATATTGTTCTTGTATTCTTGTATTAGTGGATGTATGAAGACCATTATCCCTACTACAAGATCCCTAGATAGCATTATCAATTTTTTAATTTAACGATCTTGGGTTTTGTAAAAAAATTATGTAGTTTTGCACATGTTGATTTATTGTGTTTTTATATTCTGCTATGCAAAGTAATTTGTTGTGATACTTGGATTGTAGCGTCAGTGATTATAAGATTGTAAGCTAGAATGCAGTGTCAATGATTATAAGATTATAACTTAGAATCCAACATTGTGTATAAACAACATGGTATCTGATTTACATTAAAGGGCTAGTGAATCAGAGTGTGGACAAAGAAGTAGAGTTTAATAGGGAGTTGTTCACATTGTTGATGAAGGAATCACAACAATGTTAAAATTTCCAGTTGGTGTTATGCAACCAACTCACAAACAAATATATCAATGACTTAAAAAAATATCCTCTTCGAGGAGGAAACCTCATTTACATTACACAAATGAACAATTCTTGGATGATACAAATGACAAGGCCTCCTTTCTATATATAGGAGTTTAAGGGGTCACAATATAATTAGATCTTACATAATAATGATAATGTAAGGGAACAATAATAATAATAATAGTGGGCTTCTATGGGACACACTAATAATAATATGGGGACTATATGGGCACAACAATAACAATAAGGGGGATACACTAGTATTATAGCAACCTAATATGCCCTCCCCTTAAAAAATGTGTTATTCTCAAGGCTTGAGAATTTTTGTATTCCTTCTTTTTAAAATTCTCATCCTCCCATGTGGAATCTTCAATGGGTAAGTTCTTCCACTAATGAGATACCCTAAAATTGATTGATTTCATAGTTGTTGGGTTCTTGTTTCCATGACTACTTCAGGTTCCAATATGATTTTTCCTTCCTCCTAAAGTTATGGAAATATTGTTTGAACTTGGAGCTTGTGACCTATAATATTCTTTAAGTATGAAACATGGAAAACTAGGTGCACTCGGGAAGATGGAGAAGCTCCAATTTGTACACTATAGTACCAATCTTTTGCAACACCTTATAAGGACCATATTACTTTGGTGATAATTTATTATCCTTCTTAGCTTGCTTGCGGGATATCTGTTTGTATGGTTGTAGCCATAGAAATACCCAAACGCCTACATCAAAACTTGTTTCACTGCGATGTTGATATGCCTATTGTTTCATCTAATTTTGTGCCAAAGTGAGGTTATCCTTTAAGAGTTGGAGAACTTGTTCTTAATGCTCGATGCCATCTTGCACTACTTGAAGCTTATAATTTTCTCTTAAAGATGATGTGATGGATGGTGGATGATATCTATAAATTTCCATAAATAGGGTCATTTTTACTGCAATATGAAATGAAATATTATACGACCATTCGGCCAGAGGTAACCACTCGACCCATTGTGTTTGTTTATCAGATACAAAGCAACGGAGATATCCTTCCAAGCATTTGTTCACTATTTCAGTTTTCCCATCAGATTGAGGATGGTAAGATGAGCTATGAACTAATCAAGTACCCAAACAAGAAAATAATACTGTCCTAAAAATTTCCATTGAAAATGGGATCTCTGTCACTTATAATAATCGTTGAGTTTCCATGTAGCTTTTGAATTGTTTCCACAAATGTAGTAGAAAATTTACTGGATTTAAATGGATGAGATAGTACACAAAAATGTTCATACTTGGTAAGTGTTGTCTTAGGAACTCCTGACCCAAGTTCGGAGTTACTTGTGCCAACCAACAAAACCCTACATTGTTATCCCTTTCGACATCAAGCTATGCAGCATAGATCGCTATCTCACTCGAAGCAATATTGGGGAATGCAAGAACCAAATTTCTGCATCCAAAGACTAGTGTGATGTGTTTTAGTGCCTTAGATCTCCTTCCACGCAGATCTAACCTTCCGATAGAGCTAATAATACTAATTCGTCCCTAACTACCTTCAATTCTTCACGGGACCAATCAATTGTGTTAATCATGCACTAACAGGATAGGTCTCCTAATTTTGCGCAGCTGGACGGGTCTTCTAAGCCTTCTGAGATCTAGATATATCATCATGCAAACCTATCTTCCTTATTCGAAACTAACCCAAAAATAGATTTAGATCTTCGTGAATATCATTCAATAATTTTGGTCTAGGCATAAACATGTTCAATTAACCTGATTCACGCAGAGAAAACACATTGAATTACAGAAACAACAATGAAAGTGACATAAAAATTAAATAGATAGATGCAAGTATTTCCAACCCAGTAAGTCTTTATTAATTATAATCTTTCTAGTACAAACTTCAACTACCCTGCGCACTCAGTTTTAGGGGTCCACGCACTCAGCTGTGGACTCTTCCAGGCCTCTGTGCACTTAGCTACAGAGCCTTTCCTTCACTACGGACAGGAACATACCTCCCTATCTATCAAACCCTTACAACATCATTCATTCTTCACACTACTCATTTTATGTTCTTAGTTCTCTCTAAGACTCACTAGGACTCAAATATTAATAGCCTTTCTAATACAATACCATGGCCCCTGAATCATGGGTGAGTCTTCAAAATCACCTATCACTTACCCAAACCAGGGGCTAAGGCCCCTCTGACTCCTGGCTAGATACATGCTCCTCATCCATATTTTGTAGAGACTTTACATTCTTTACAAAATTATTTACAAAAAATGACTAAATTAGTTGAATTCTACCCCTAGGGACCCCATCCCAAGAGGCCCCAACACAAAGATCGTGAATCACCCTCGAGTCACTCAACTGGTTGTTCCACTTTCTGGCAGAGGTTGATGACTACCTTAGTCAATGCTTGAAGCTCTTCGATACTCTGTTATGCTACTTTTTGTACCTCTTGAACCAATTTCTCTATGGTTGGCCCATCCACTACATGTTGCATAGTCTACTAGGCCTGTTGCATGGCCTTCAACTTCTCATGAATATTCTCTGAAATTTGATTGGCTTCTTGTGTCCCTGAAAAAGTGGAACAAAAATATGGTTGAAAATGAATGAAAGCATGAAAAGAACGAAAATGCCTGGCTTGGGTGGTTGCATTTGATCGTACCTAATAGAATCCATTGATTTCCATGAGCATTCTATGACTGATATGATGGTTTTGAGGCAAGTATATGCCTTAGTTTTTGGAAATTCGATGCGAAGAATCCTTGCTAAGGGGTGGGTTGCCCGAGAGGCTATGTAACATAGAACGAAATTATTGCGGAACTTGCAAGGTGTGTGATTGCACGAAATGGGGTGACTGGATTTCTCGAGGGACTGTATAGTAGAGAAGCGAATTCAAGGGATGTATTTTTTTCCATTAACATTGACAGATGGAATCATATGCATAATGGGAGTGTTCCCTAGAACAATGAGCTTAGTAACTATTCACTCAGAGGACAATTATTGTTGGATTGTAGCATTGGGCATTAGATATGGCTTTGACTTTGGCAATGGATTCTAGACTTCCTAGGAAGGAGGTGAATCTTGGTATTACCTTGAGGGTGGAGGATTAAGCCTCTGGATTCCATTGTTGTGGATGCCAGAATCCTATCCTTTTATTTGTTTGTTGAGAAAATGTGTGTATTTGTATATGTGTATATAATTATAAATACTGTATTGAGCTAGATTTATAAAGCTCCATAAACAATATGATTATTTGGTAGTTGAAGAAAATGTGCATAAGTATATGTTGTTATTGTAAATACCCCAACATTTTGTGTTATAAAGCTCCATGGGCAGTATGTTTTCCTTTTCAACGATCTTTCTAGTTGTATGTGTCATTGAACATTGACAGTGTCCCCCCAAGAGCGAGGGTTTTGTAACAACCCTGGTAGAAAATTCATGTAAAAAAATAAATAAGACCAAGGTCATGGAACACATATTGCAAGTTGAATGTTGGGAATCCTAGTGGGTGTTCATTTGGTTTATTAGGAATAAGGAAATTGGCAGATGAAATGGCAAAGGATTTAAAAGGCATCAAGAATTAATTGGCATTTTATTTATGAAAATAAAGATAATTGGGAGAAAAGGAAGGTGAAAGCTCACAGGTTGCATGTGAGGAGTAAATGGAAGGAAAATGATGGAAAATGAAGAAAATAGAGGCCTCGTTAATAAAAAGGCTTCTCATGATCAGTTGGTAACATTTTTTCAGTTTAGTTTTGAAGCTCTCTCTTAATTCTCTCTCTCTCTCTCACATTGTTCGACATTTAGAGTTTTATTGGATCACTTTAGCATTTAATCAATAAAAGAAAAGAACGCAAATGAAATCAAGGATAAAGCAAGGAAGATCGGGATCTAGTAGCTACAACGGGATTATTTATAGGTAGATTCGCATCTGTGATTTCCTTGCTAGTTTTGACATGCATGGTTATGCATGTTTTTTCTAGGTTATCTTATTTTCATTGGCATGAGTTTTTCCATGTGTGACGATGTTTTCTAGCATAGCCTTGCAATTTATGTGTAGCCTTAAGGTGATTGGTTCTTAGGTTTTGGTGGAGATGGACTGCCAAATGGATTCGAAGTTGAGTGAGGTGGATCTCTGAAAGGAAGAACACATGGCCTAGTGATCCCTGAACTGAACATTGTATTGTGGTAAAGCCTTGGCCTAGTAACCCCTAAAATAGTCTCTCGGTTGTGGTAAAGCCACATTTTATGTTGCCTCAGTGGGCCTAGGAATCCTTGACTAGTGAATGGAGGGCTATGCAGTAAATCCTATAGGTGGGTGCCCTTAATGAGTCCTAACAATCCTTGGTCATTGAATGTCAAGATATAAGGTAAAGCCTAGAGGGTGGTATCTCAATTATGGCATAGTGATCCATGAATGAGACTGTGGATTGCGGTAAATCCTAGTGACTAGGAGATAGTAAAATTCCTCACGGTGTAGGTGGAAAAATCTGGTGACATCCATTCTCATTCAGTTCTTTTTTTGGTTATGAGTGCCAGATTCATGCTTAGAATATGACATGGGGGTGGTTGGCTGAAAGAAAGATTTGGTTTAGCCACTCTATGGTTGGGTGGTTCCCAGAAGTCCCAAACGAGATTGGAGTTTTCATTCATTAATGAGAGTTTCTTCTCCTTGGTATTTCATGTGTAAATGTACTTGTTTATATGTGGATTCTATGGTTTTTTTATTCTTATTATTTATGTTTTTGTTATGAGTATGTTTTATGATAATAATGATGTATGGATCTTGTCATGTTTTGATTTGTAAATAAATGAATAATTAATATATGACCTTGTATATGGTAATACATCTAATGTGATAAGGCATTAATGCTTCTTAGTGATTCTTAGATAGGTATGAGACCCTTATGCTTAGATTTTTTGTTATGACCTATAGAATGCATATTTGTGAATGTTTGACAAAATGTATATCATGGCTAGTACGATTCCATTCAAGTATTTGTTCAATTATTTGCATTTGTATCATTGTTTCAATGTTAATTTTCATTTCTGGAATATTCATGAAGTTTTGGGCAGTGGCCTAGGACCTGGCCCTAAAAAAGTGGCACAAAATATGGGCATGTTGGCTCTGAACTAGCTGAAAAAAGACCCCAGTCACTTGCATTCCCTTGTTACGAGAGCATACGGAAGGCCCCAATCATATACATGCCCATGTCATGGGAGAAACTAAGAGTCTAGATCATTAAGATGTTGGCTTGCCTCAGGGGTTGGTCACCTAGGAAGGTTGGTTCACTCCTGGAGGTTCTATAGCACGCATAGAAGGTCAGGTTGGTTACGTTTTGCCGGTTCCACTTCTTGAACTATAGAGGGGGAGTTGAATTAGATCATAGTATCCTATCATCATATGTTTACCCCAACGGACCAGTTAACTTAGGTAAACGTGGAAGGAGTGTGTTCCACTCCCTAAACATGAAAATATTTTTGAGCACTTGTCATTTCGAAACTCATTAAAGTAAATGAAAATATGTCTACTCGATATAAGTTTTAGCCTTTTCTAGACTAGGATATACTATCTATGAAAAAAGAATACTTTAATTTAAGATGAAGGAAAGGTCCTCCTTGTTATTGTTTTATGCCTTTAGGGACTCAAGAGACTAAATTTACGAAAAGGAACCCTTGCAGTTTTCTTTTTCGCCTCTTTTGCAAATTCTCTAAAAATGGAAAAGTAATCAAGTTACACCTTCATTGGACTCATAAACACATCAAACACATCAAACACAATGGGACTGAACCACTACTTCTCAAGGTTCATTAAAAATTCAGAGGGGGTCATTCGAATGTTGAACTTATAGATCAAGTGTATGTTATCCTCCTCAAGCTTGTTAGAAATAAAGAGGTATTGATCAGAAATGGTTGGGGAAATCGGGAAAATAGACTACTTGACCTATGAATGGTAGTGATTCACTCTTTAAAATGAAAAACTTCCATTTCATCTCCATGGTTGTTGGGTTGGGAAATATTCTTGCCTCTTTGGTTGATCATACCATATTAAAAGCCTCTGCATTCAGTTTTGGGTCAATGTTGTCAACTCCATTAATTATCATCGATATTTTCAAGAGAATTTCTTCAATTGCTATCTACTACAATACCTTTAAGCCTCTATTCATATATGGCATTCTTGAAAAATATCTACATTAGCATTATTCCATCCCAAATCTTGATACGAGTTTCATTTCGTTGATGGGGGAATACATGAAGGCCCTACTATCACAGGTCGTTTCCTATCAACATCATCTCATTATCCAGGAAGTTGACCTAGAAACTCACTTTGGTACCTTGGAGCTTACAAGCAAGGAGGAAAGGAAGGATTGCTTCATATTCAAGGTAGGCTTCTTTCCCATTGTCTAATTTCTCTAAGGAAAATTTGAATTTTGTTGTATGTTGTTCTAGATCAGGTAACTATATCTAGGAAATTCACCTTTGTTCACAATCACGAAAATTTTATATAACAACATGTCATAGGAATTAGGGTAGAAGAGATGTGTTGGCATGAGTTTAAAAGAATCTTCAGTAAGAAGTGCTTGCCTGAGAGATAGTATGATGGGAATCCCATAGATTTATATGAGTTGAAGATAGGTTCCATGATAGATGAAGAGTATATGACCAAACTGTTGGAGTTATTGACGTATGTTACCTACCTCAAGGATGATAAGACAATGGTCCAAAGGTTCATCAAAGGATTACCCATAGCATTTAACGATAGGATTGAGTATAATGAGCCTTAGTCATTGGAGGAAGTCATTGGGTAGATGAAGCATTGTTATGAGTAGTCTAAGTTCAAGTTTGAGCCTAAGTGAGATTATAAAAGTCACGAGAAGAATAAAGTGAAGTGGGATATGAAGAGAAGAAGAAATCATGATGTAGGTGACAAGGAGAGCATAGCACCATAAAGGAATTTCAATGTCGTTGACAGAGGACATGGATTTCACCCTGAAGATCATAATAAGGGTGATGGTAGGAAGCCTTTGAGGTGTTGGAATTGTGTTGGATATGATCGCAGGAATGAGTTTCCATTTCACTAGGCGTACGCCTCAAATTTATAATGTTGAGGACACACAGATAGTTGGAGATTTTGGGAAGAGTATTCCTTGAATTTATGCAGTAGTGGATAATTGGCTGGCAGACCATTAGGCATCCATTATTCAGATGGAAGGTAAGATTTGTGATCAAGTTGTTTCCATTTTGATTGACCCTGGATCTAATTATAGTTATATTTGTCCTGGCTTGGTCGATAAGTTTTTTTCTAATAAGGAAGTGTGTGTAGAATCTTGTTTTGGGGAGTTGGTTAAAGGGACCAAGAGAAGAGTTCACCATTGGGTGAAATTTTATGCATTTGAGCTAAATGGTATGCCTACATCAACACATATAAATGTGCTTCCTTTGGGATCATATAGTATGCTTTTGGGGAGGGGTTGGTTGTTCATCCATGGGACCAAGATAGACTAACGTGATAAGGCTATTGAGTTCCTTGATGATGTTGGGAAAAGGAGAGTCTTGTAGTGAAATAACAAGCCTACATCAGTGAGAATGGTTACAACTAGGTAGGAAAAGTGGTGTTGCTGAAAGGGATGTATATTGTTTGCAGTTCATATTTCCAGTGATAAAGGGAAAGATGTTGAGGATGATGAAGTCTAAAAAGGTATCATGTTTTGCAATAGTTTTAGGATGTGTTTCCTGTAGAGATTCTAGAGTTTCCTCCTCATAGAGAGGTGGAATTTTATATTCAGTTGATGTTGGGAGTAGCACCATCATCTAAGGCACCTTACAGGATGATCACTCCAAAGTTGATGGAACTTAATTTAGAGCTTAAGGAAATGCTTGATAAGGGATATATAAGGCCAACTGTGTTGCCTTGGGGTGCGCTGATATTTTTTGTAAAGAAGAAAGGAAGTACTCTCAGGTTGATCCAAATTGGATCCATAAAAGAACTATCAAAGAGAACCATGACTGTATTAGGTTAGGAAAAACTTCTAAAAATTCCAAAATAGCGATCAAAAACACCCTGAACCACTGGCAATGGTAGCCAACATGGAACGACAAAGACCCTAGTCAAAGCACGCTAACCGAGGCCCATGGAGACTGCGCAGGAGGCCGAATTAGCCCCTGGGAGCCCCGGATCAGGAAATAGAGGTGGACTAATTGTGCATCACTAGGAAAAGAGGGCTGAAATGGAGAAGCCCCGAGCACTCAGACGCATGGGGAGCCGAAGAACTGTGGGCGAAAAATTGAAAAAGCGATGAAGGACAAGGCGGGACCCGTGCTCCGAAAAACCGACGGTATTGATCGGGGCACCTTCAAATGGTAAGTGGTTTTGGAGAATTTGGAGCGATCCCACTCAACGATCGACACGTGGCAAGTGGAGGAGAGATAAAACTACCATTGATCGCGTGCTAAAGGTCGAGCAAGTCAACTACACGAAATGTGCGTATGGCGTCGGTTTTGGAGGCCCTAGATTGGACGGTTGAGATCGCGCCCGACGAAGGAAGCGGAATTGATGAAGGAATGAGCCATGATTTAGTAGGATTTGAAGTCCATTTTGACCTCCATGGTGGAGGAAGATGTCATCCACAATGTAACTGAAGAACTGAATCGACGAAGAAGGTTGGTGCATTATAGGAGGACATGTGGCCACTCCCTGTGAGCCAATGATGACGCCGAGCCAAGGAACTCCACGCGTAGCTGCAGAAGGTGATTCGACGGAGGTGGAAGAGGAATTGAACGAACATGGAAATGAATGGCTTAAAGCCACTAACAGAGACAAAGTACACAAGGGAGTCAGAGAGAAAAGAGAGAGACAGAGGAACTAGAATCCCGAGAGGAGGATGGAACGCGGGGAAAAAGACAATGAAGGAAAAGCAGAAGAGGACAGAGGGCCGAGCTAACCAAAGGTAGCATCGAGCACCCAAGAACTTGAGGGATTCAAGCCATCCCAGAGAGAATCTGTCCAGACTGAGCACCACATTGGGCTCTTTCCATTGTAGACCAGAAGGTCACAGAGCTGGTAGGCAAATGATTTTGTGCACTCCAGTGGCTTGGGGAATCCAAGAAACACCTTGCCAAGCAAATTTGTTTTAGTTGACTCATATTGAGCTCCTGCATTGTAATTCTTTGCTTAAAACAAAATAAAATAAGGCCACCACTAAAGCGGGACCGGAGATGTAGCCCTGGAGAATAGGGTGAACTCCTTATTAATTTCTTGTGTTCTTGTATTTTATTACTATACTTCTCTGCTATCTTTCCATTCAATTGTCTGTGTATTGGCAATCTGATCGATCCATTGCTTAAATAACATAGACACACACCAACATATGAGTTTGTAATACCTTCATTTAATAAATCTTTAATTGAGGTCACTCCTAGGGTGATTATCAGATCAAGTGGTATCAAAGCTTTAGGTTGTAAGGTTAGATAAGCTTGTTTTGGTTTAGCTGTTGAATACTCACTAGATCAAAGCTCAAATTAGGATAAAGAGAGTTGGTAGAAACTGATCCTGAAATTGGGAGAGTCTATCCTTGGAAGACAATGTCAGAGGAAGGTTCTATGGGGCCAGACCCTAAATTCATAGAAAGTTTCCTAGCTATAAATTCTATGGTAGAAGAAATGTATATGGACTTTAGAAAGCATAAGGATGAAGATTCATTGGGTTCTAAAAAATACAAAGAAGAAGATAAGTCTCATTTCCATGACCACTCAAAAGGAAATGGGAAAGAGGAAAACTTTCACACACCTCCTAATAGCCCTGTGTATAATAAGAAAGAATCTTTGATTAAGCTAGATGTCAAATTTGATTTGCCTATATATGATGGAGAGCTAAATGCTAAAGAGTTGGACAATTGGATTAGACAAATTGATGTGTATTGCAGAGTGCAGAACATCGACTCAGACAAGAGAAAAATTCAGCTAGCAAGCCTATGCCTAGGAGGCACTGCCTTGATTTGGTGGGAAGGTAGAACCCAAGCTGACATGAAAAGGCATGGTAAGACCATCTCTGTCTGGAGTAACTTTGTTTCTACAATTAAGAAGCAGTTCTATCCATTGGCCTACATGCAACAAGCCATGATGAGCTGGCAAACTCTTCGGCAGTTGAAGGGGAAAAGTGTGCAAGGGTACACTCAAGACTTTAGAAAGAGAGCATTCATTCTAGGGATCTCATTAGACTCACCAAAGACTCTTTTGAAGTACATTGGTGGTCTACACAGCTACATGACGCATACCATCCTCATGTTTAATCCCACTAGTATAGATGAGGTATCTACACAAGCTACTCATCTAGAAGCTAGAGGAAAGAATGGAAATCCAGAAGTTGGGGGACCATCCCAACCCACTGCAAGCAAGAGAAAGGAGAAAAGAAAGAAGAAGTGGAAAGAAAGGAAGGCTAACAATGCACAGAAATGCAAAGCTTCACGCACTCACTGTAAAAAGGATGGGCATGATGATGAGCACTGTTGGATTCTCCATCCAGAGCTGAGACTTAAGAAGTCTGAGGGCAAGAAGAAGAACATTGTTGCAGCTATTCAGAAAGATTTGGGGTCAGACTCAGGAGATGAAACAATCATTGCAGCCACAGTTATAAAAGGTTGTCTGCTTTAGAGAATGCTGAAATCAAGAAGCAGGTGCAGGAGTTCCTCGAGAAAGGGTTCATCAGGCCTAGCTCATCACCATGTGGGTCACCAATCATTTTGATGAGAAAGAAATATGGCTTGTGGAGAATGTGCATTGACTACGAAGCACTGAATAAGATAACAATCAAAAATCGTTATCCCCTTCCTCACATAAATGATCTTTTAGATCAATTAAAGGAAGCTGTTTATTTCACCAAGTTGGATTTGCATAGTGGATACCATCAGGTCAGAGTTGCAGAGCAAGATGCATAGAAGACTGCTTTCAAAACAAAGCAAGGATTGTATGAGTGGCTGGTTATGCCTTTTGGCTTGACCAATTCCCCTGCTACTTTCATGAAATTAATGAATGATGTACTCGTAGCTTTTCTTGATGATTTAATTATTATGTATCTAGATGACATTCTGATTTTTAGTAAAACGTTGGAAGAACACTTAAAGCATGTTAAGCAAACATTAGATGTTTTGAAAAGAGAAAAATTTATGTTAAACTCTCCAAATGTGAATTTGGCAAAACATCTCTAAATTATTTGGGTCATATAGTAGGGGGTGGATAATTGAAAATAGATCCCTCTAAAGTGGCAGTCATTGTAGACTGGCCTAAACCCAAGTCTGCTACAGAAGTGAGAAGCTTCTTAGGAGCAGCACAATATTGGAGGAATTTCATCTCTAACTTTTCCTCAATTGCAGCTCCCTTACATGCTTTTATAGGATTGAACAAGGTGTTTCAGTGGGGAGGCAAACATCAGAAAGCCTTCGACACCTTGAAGGAAAGGATTAGTACAACACCTGTACTAGCACTTCCTGATCTACAAAGACCATTTGAGATCCAAACTGATGCCAGTGACTATGCCATGGGAGCAGTGTTGACACAACACGGAAAACCCATATGTTATCATTTTGAGACTTTTAATCCTGCAGTAGTTAACTATCCTACATATGCTAAAGAATTGTATGCATTAGTTCAGAGTGTGAAAAGGTGGAAACATTATTTAATGGGCAAAGAAATAGTAATACATACTGATCATCAACCACTTCAATATCTACACTCCCAAACTAAGTTGAAACAATCAAGACCTTACAGGTGGATGGGTTTTCTATAACAGTTTCATTTGGTCATCAGATATAAAAAGGGCATACACAACAAAGTTGCAGACATGTTATCTAGACCCATTATAAATGCATCTATTATACTTAAGCATAATTCTGTACTACATGAAAGCTACATTGAACAATATACTCAAGATATAGATTTTAAAGTTGTATATGCAACTTTGAGTCAAGGCAAAAGGGTAGAAGAATTGGATTATCATATGAAGGACCGACTCTTGTATCATTGTGGGAAACTTTGCATTCCACAAACAGAGAGAGTAAAGATAATTAGAGAGGCACACACTTCTCTAATAACTGGTCACTTTTCGGTAAGTAAAACAGTTGCATAGCTGCAAAGATTTTTTTATTGGCCGAAAATGAATGAGACAGTTTCTAGAGATGTAAAAGGGTGTACTATGTGTGCTAAAAGCAAGCCCAGCAATAGAAAACTAGGCTTGTAGACTCCATTACCAGTTCCTTCTCATCCTTGGGAAAGTGTTTCCATGGATTTTGTTGGAGGACTGCCGAAATCTAGGAAAGGTCATGATTATTTGTATGTGGTTGTGGACAGGTTCAGCAAAATGTGTATTTTGATACCTTGTAATAAACAGATTACAGCTAAACAAACTGCAAAATTATTCTTTGAACATGTATGGGTTCATTTTGGATTACACACTTCTATTGTATCTGATCGAGACACCCGATTTGTAGGGAAATGTTGGTCAAGTCTGTGGGAGCTAATGGACACCCAACTAAAGAAAAGCACAACTTTTCATTCACAAACCGATGGCCAGACAGAAGTAGTTAACAAGACGGTGATCCAGCTGCTCAGAGGATATTGCAGCAAACATCCTAAGCTGTGGGATGAACACTTATGTTATGTGCAGCATGCTTACAACAGAGCAAAACACTCTTCTACATAGAGATCTCCTTTTGAGACCTGTTCTAGTTTCCTACCAAGGTCTCCTTTGGATTTTGTCTTTGGTAAAGATACCACAGTTGATGGACACAGTGATGTGGACAAGGCAACTAGGTTCATTGAACAGATCCAAGAGATCCACCAGGCAGCATAGTAACAATTGGAAAAGAGCCAAGCGAAATACAAGGCTAGGCATGACAAGCATCAGATGGAGCATACTTTTCAAGTTGGAGACCAGGTTTGGCTGTATATCAGGAAGGACAGGATGCAAGGTGGAGGTAAAAATCTAAATCCTATCAGGTATGGACCTTTTAGAATACTTGACAAGATTGGTGAAAATGCTTTTCGCCTTGATCTACCAGCTTACATGCATATCTACTCAGTCGTAAATGTAGATTGCTTGAGATTGTTTGAACCTTCAATAATTGAGGATCCCGAAAAGCAAAGTCAATTGCCTTCTATTGATGACCTACTACCTAAATATCTGAATGAATTGTAGGAAGACACAGTCTTGGATAGGAAGGTGAGGACAATGCGCAGGGGAGATGTTGAGTACCTCAGAGTTGGACTCAAAGGTTCGAAGCCGAGCAGTGCAAAGTGGATTGAGATTGGGCAAGTGAGACAGCAGTACCCTCACTTAGTCGATGCTTGAAAGAAAACCAACTATTGGTGGTCCAAAAGCTTTTCAGTGGGAAGGCCATGATCTGAATTGGATCCATAAAAGAACTATCAAAGAGAACCATGACTATATCAAGTCGGGACAAACTTCTAAAAAATCCAAAACAGTGATCAAAAACACCCTGAACTAGTGGAAATGGCAGCCATCGTGGAACGAGGAGGACCCCAGTCAAAGCGTGCTGACCGAGGCCCATGGAGACTGTGCGAGAGGCCGAATTAGCCCCTAGGAGCCCTAGATCGGGAAACAGAGGTGGATTTTGATGCGCGACTAATCACACATCGTTGGGCGAAAACAGCTGAAATGGAGAAGCCTCGAGCACTCAGATGCATGGAGAGCTGAAGAATTGTGGGTGAAAAAGAGAAAAAGAGCTAAAGGACAAGGTAGGACCTGTGCTGCGAAAAACCAGCGGTATTGATCAGGGTGCCCTCAAACGGTAAGTGGTTTTGGAGAAATTGGAGCGATCCCACTCAACAATCGACGTGTGGCAAGTGGAGGAGAGAGAAAAACACCATTGATCGTGCGCTAAAGGTCGAGCAAGTCAACCGCACAAAACATGCATATGGCAAATCTAAAGGCCCCAGATCGGATGGCTGAGATCGCGCCCGACAGGGGAAGCAGAATAGACGAAGGAATGAACCATGATTTAGTAGGATTTGAAGTCCGTTTTGACCGCCACGGTGGAGGAAGAATTCATCCACAATGTAACCGAAGAACTAAACCGACGAAGCAGGCTGGCATGTTACAGGAGGACATGTGGCCACTCCTTGTGAGTTGATGATGACGCCGAGCCAGGGAACTCCAAGCGTAGCTGCAGAAGGCGATTCGGCGAAGGTGGAAGAGGAACTGAATAGACATGGAAACGAATGGCTTAAAGCCATGAATAGAGATAGAGTACACAAGGGATTCAGAGAGAAAAGAGAGAGATAGAGGAATGAGAATCCCGAGAGGAGGATGGAACATGAGGAAAAGAACAGTGAAGCAAAAGAAGAAGAGGACAGAGGGCCAAGTTGACCAAAGGTAGCATCGAGCACCCGAGAGCTTAAGGGATTCAAGCCATCCTAGAAAGGAGATGTCCGAACTGAGCACCACATTGGGCTCTTTCCATTGTAGACTAGAAGGTCACAGAGCTGGTAGGCAAATGATTTTGTGCACTCCAGTGGCTTGGGGAATCGAAGAACCACCCTGCCAAGAAAATCTGTTTCAGAGACTCATATTGAGCTCCTGCATTGTAATTCTCTGCTTAAAACACAATAAAATAAGGCCACCACTGAAGCTGGACCGAAGATGTAGCCCTGGAGAATAGGGTGAAATCCTTATTAATTTTTTGTGTTCTTGTATTTGCTTAGTGTACTTCTCTACTGTCTTTCCATTCAATTGTCTATGTATTGGCAATCTGATCGATCCGTTGCTTAAATAACATAGACACACACCAACATATGAGTCTATAATACCTTCATTAATAGATCTTTAACTGAGGTCACTCCTGGGGTGATTATCAGATCACAGGTTGTGCATTGAATAAAGGCAGTGGAAAGGGGTGACTATCAATAATAGGTATCCATTTGTTTGATTAGTTGAAGGGAGAAAATGTGTTTTCGAAAATTCATGTGAGATCAGGTTTCCATTAGGTGTGCATCAAAGAAGGAGACAATTTCAAGATGGCATTTTGTACAAGGTATGGGAATTATGAGTTTGTGGTGGTTCCTTTTGGTCTTACACATGCTCCAACCACCTTCATGTGTTTGATTAACAATGTGTTACATACTTACCTATACAACTATATGATAATGTTTATTGATGTTACATTGATATTGTCTAAGAATGTTGAGGATCATGCAAAGCACCTGCCAGTAGTGTTGAGATTGTTGTGAGAGCATCAATTGTATGCCAAGCTCAAAAAGTGTCATTTCTTTCAATGTCAAATTCACTACTTGGGACATGTTGATTCCAAGGAGGGGATAACAATGGACTTAGAAAAGATTAAAGTTATCATGGTGTTGCTATGTCTAAGGAATGTGGATGAATTTGGATCATTCATTGGAATAGTAGGTTATTACAAGTGGTTCATCAAGAGCTTCTCATGAATTATCTATCTTATTACATCTTTGAAGAGGAAAGGGAAGATGTTTGAATGGACTAAAGAGTGTGCAACTAGTTTTGTGTAGTTGAAGCATTTAGCTACAAATGCTTCAGTTTTGAAGATTACAAATCCTGATATGGAGTTTGTGGTATGTACAAATTCTTGCAAGGAATGACTTAGTGGAGTCCAAATGTAGGAAGGGAACGTCTTATGCTATGAGTCAAGGAAGTTGAATGAGCATGAGAAGAACTATGTGACCGATGATCTTGAGTTGGAAACTATGATTCATGCATTGAAGATGTGGAGACATTATCTTCTTGGAAGGATAGTCATCTTGATGAGTAGTCATAGTGAGATGAGGTAGTTATTTGACCAACCAAATATAAATATCAAGTAATCTAGATGGTTGGCTACCCTCAATGAGTTTGAATTTGATATCAGGTACATCAAGGGAAAGGAGAACATGGTTACAGATGTTCTTAGTAGGAGAGTGCACATGAATCATATTTTAGCTGTGAGTTCATATGGGACACATTTATAGGAGTGGAGCTTGCATGCAAGTCAACATGATGAGAGGTACTAGTAGTTAGAGCATAGGTTGCAACAACAGTGTGAAGGTTAAAAATATGAGGAGTATCACCTCATCAGAAATGGCTTCATGAGATTCAAGAACAAGATTTATGTGCCAGATAAAAGTGAGCTCAATAACCTGATCATGAGGGAGTTTCATGTCAAGTTATATTCATGCCACCTAAGATATCAGAAGAGTTTGATAGTTGTTAAGAAATTTTATCATTGTATGAACTTGAAGAAATAGGTAGTTGAGTTTTCTGCATGATGTTTGGGATGTCAGCAGGTGAAAGCAAAGTGTAAGGATCCAACTAGTTTGTTGTAGCCGATTCTGATTCCAGAATATAAATGGGAGGTCATTTCCATGGAATTCATTAAAGGATTTCTGAGGACATCGAAGTAGCATGATTCCATCATGGTTGTGGTTGACAAGTTAAGTAAGGTAGCTCACTTCATTGCAGTGAAATCTACAAATTCATCTAGCGAGGAAGCTCATATCTTCATGAGGGAGATAGTGAGGTTGCATGCTTTTCCAAAGAAGATCATTTCAAACATAGATGCCAAGTTCACTTCTAGGTTTTAGAAGGAGTTGTTTGCAGGCTTGGGGATAGAGTTACCTTTCACTACAACTTATCATCCACAGATAGATGGACAAATAGAGAGGGTTAACAAGATTCTTGAGGATATTTTGAGGGTAGTGGAATTTGCATATAATAATGGGTAGCGGGAATCCTTGAAGATGATTCCATTTGAGTCTCTTTATGGACATGGCTATAATACTCCTATCAGTTGGAGCGATCCAGTGAATAGGGTACTCATTGGACTAGATATGTTGGATGAGATGGAATAAGAGATGTAGGTTTTTAGAAGGAATTTAAAGGAAACATGAGATAGAGATAACAGTTATGTGGATCAACATAGAGCATTCAAGGAGTTTCAGGTCTGGGAGCATGTGTACTTGCACGTCAAGCCCAAGAGGAGCTCATTAAGGATTGGATCATGTGCTAAGATGACACCTTGGTATTGTGGGCCTTTTGATAGAATTGGACCAGTGGCCTATGAACTTGCACTGCCACCAACAATGAAAGTGCATGATGTTTTCCATGTTTAAATAATTAAGAGATATGTCTAGGATTTCGATCATGTGATTGATTGGTATTTATTGCAAGTGGAACCAGAGGGAAAGTACTATCTAGAACTTGAGCACCTTTTGTAGCAGAAGTAGATCATGCTCTTGAACCGAGAAATTGAGCAATTTAAAACTTATTAGAAGCACTTTGGGCCTGATGAAGCTACATAAGAAATGGCTAAACAGATGCAATATTTATATCCTTCTGTATTTTCTAGTTGAGAAGATTTGTTTGGTTTCTATGTTTTGGTTTAGATTTATATATGCATATGTGTATTGTAAATACTGCAATCAGTCACGTTATAAAGCTCCAATAAGAAGTATGTTGTAGTTACTGCCATGAGTTGTGTTATAAAGCCCCAATGAGCAGTATGGTGTTCATGGTTTCAGTAGTTTGGTATAATGTAAATGTTGCATAGGGTTGTGCTATAAATCTCCATGGCAAGAACGTTTTTCTAGTTACAAGCACCATTGAACATCATGGATGATGTTCCCCCAAGTGGATGGGTTTATAAAATCCCATGGTTGATTTTTCATGTAAATAAAATAATATCAAGGTCATGGGACACATATTCTAAGTTGAATGGTGGGAAAACATTATAGTATGCATCAATTGTGGTTTGATAATGGATATAGAAATTGGCAAAGGCAAAGAGGCAATAAATGACATTTAACTATGAAAATAAAGGAAAATAGGAGAAAAGGAAGATTAAGGGACACAAGTTTGCATGCAAGGGAAATTAGAGGAAAAATGAAGAAAAAGGAGACCTCAATGACAAAAAGACAGGAGAGAAAAAATTCACAACTTTTAGATTAGCTTTCACTCAGCTTAGTTTTGGTCCTCTCCTTCCACACTCTCACTCTAATTCACTCCTACACACTTAGAGAATTCTTAGAGAATTCTTGGAGTACTATATTATTCAATTGTATTTGGAAGAAGACATGCAAGAATGTGAAGGAAAGTAAAGGATGGAAAGGGGACACTTGGATGAGTAGCTACAATAGGCTTACTTTTCAAGTAATAGGTTGCATGTGTTATTTCCTTGATGGTTTTTGGATTCATGGTATATGCATGTGGTTCATTGGTTATGTGTTGTCATTTGCATTGATATTTACCTTTATTGACAATGGTTTCAGCCTTGCCTTTCCATTGAATGGATAACTATGGTGTAGTGGGTTTCCCATTCGAGTTTTCATATTGGTTCTTAGGTTTCCTATGGTTGTGGTTTGAAACAAATTCTTTGGGGCCCTAGCAACTTGAGTTACCTAGAGTTTGTGGGTTGAGTTACTAGTCCCTGTAGCCTCTGGGTTGGGAGAAATGCTCTGGAGCCCTCAAATAGCTCAGGTTCCCTGGAGGTTGTGGGTTGAGTTACTAGTTCTAGGGGCCTTGGATAGATTGGTTAGAGACCAATCTGGTTGATATTAGTGATTTGTGGACGGTATAGGTGACATAATTGTGCTTGATGGTTAAGGTGGTTTGGCTTCTAGAAGCATTGATTAGCTCTATTTTGATTTAGCCATTATGATCCCACATTCATTATTAGAATATGGCACAAGGATGATTGTTTGAAAGAGAGATTTTCTTAAACCTAATCTATGATTAAGTAGTACGTGTAAGTCCCAGACTTGTTTTGCATTTTCATATGTTAATATGAGTTGTTTTCTTATTGTGATATATGAGCACTTGTATTGGTTATTATGGTGATCTTATGGCTTATTTGCCATAATTTCTATTTTGGTTATATCCTAGTTCTATGCATGGTTTTATGATGTGCTCTAATTATGGATCTCTCTCATGATTTGATAAGTTATTGAATGGTTGATGAATGCTTGGAATAACAAGTGGTATTTCAAATAGCTAAAGAGGGCATACAACATTCTTTTTTATTATCAGATGAATTTTAGAAGTTTATAATCAGATATGCATGCATGACCTATATCATATATGTTTACTATCTATTTGATAAAAGGTTTGTCTTGCATTAGGAATATATTGGTAAAAATATTGCTCAAGTTTTGATTTTCTAGAATTATTATGATAATTCTCATGATTCTATAAAGTTATAGGAAATTGTAGGCAATGGTCTGGAGACTACCTAGAAAACGTGGCAAAGATCTCATGAGTGCATGCACTGATCTTAGGGATTTGGGTCACAATCACATGCAAGAAGGTTTTTTGGTGTCGTTGGAGCCTCATATCCACATGCATAATGTTTGAAGGGTGCATTTGAGGAGTAAAACTAGTGAGAAAATATTCTAGCTTAGGGATTGATCACATGGGATTGTTAGTAGGCTCCCGATTAATCCATAGTCTCTCAGAGATTTCACTTTACTTCTTTCTTGTAGGCCCCACTTCCATAATTTGAACTTGGAGGTCAGGTCATATCATAGTGACGCTCAGCTCATGTTTACCATGGAGACTTTGTCAAAGTGGGTGAATGTGCGAGGGGTGGTTACAGTAAACCCTTGTCTCTATCTTCTTGTTCTTACTTTCTTTCTCTCTTCGGATTCCTTCTACGCTTTTCCCTAGTCTGACTTGTTGTTGAGCCTTTTGTTTTCTCCTTGTCTAATAGTTCATCTTGTCGTCCTGAGTCCGAGAGATTCAACCCAATTCTTAAGTAAGATCATCCTCAAGATTTCTATGTTGAGGGACTTACTTCCTAGGAAGGGGACTGACCAACAACCACACTTTTAATTAGAGCATATTTAAGTGAAGGCATGGCCTCATTGAGGGTATCATAGGGACCCTAAAACTCTACCCTTAGCTAGCACCTTGAAAGAGCTAAAGAATGATTCAAAAGAGGAAGAGGGGGGGGGGGGGGGGAGAGATATGGTTCTGAAGGGTTGGAGGAAGAGGGTTTTGGAGTAGGGCCTACTGAAGTGTGGCAGGAATGTTAGGAGGAAGTTGAGAATTCAATGGCTTATTTTTAACCCTTCATGATTTTGGTTTCTACCAATGCTCTTATTGCTCTACACTCGTGTTCTAATGATTTTATTTCAGGAAGTCTCTTCAAAAGTGCCTATATTCATGCCAAACTTTGCACTTGAAATGTATTTTCTCATAAACTACTTGATTAATGAAGCTCCACTTATCAAGAGAGAGTTTGATGGCATCGAGGAGATATTTTCCAAATTCAAATTCAACGCAAATTCCAATAGGTGAAAATAGGCTTTCCTTGGGTTCAACATGATCTATATATTTCCCAGGGTGTTTCCTATGTTTCAGAAGTGTCTCCATTCCAAAAATTGAGAGAGAGGTGTGGTAGCTTTAACAACACTGTGACTATAGATGGATTTCCATTTTCTGAGTTAATGTATGGAGCCCATTTGTTTAAGTAAATTCCTTGAGCCCCCATGAAGTAATGAACATTTCAGAAAATTAAATACCTATCTAATTTTTGCTGAAATAGAAAGGTATAAAACCATTTTCCACAAAATGAAACTGTTGAGTTTCCTTTTATTTCAATGTTTCCAATTTTTGAAAACCTAGAGACTGAGAGAATTAAGGGAGGTCAAATGCTAAAGAACTGTTTTTTGGTAACTATGTCCACCAATTAAGAGCTAAAAGGTGAGATTCAACATCATGCACCCACATGTGCACCTTTGGAATCCCTTCACACTTTTGAACGAAACAAGAAATGGGTTGCTTAACTATGTGATTTTGAGCACCCACTAGCATAGAAAATGTTGAAATGTGTCAAGGAGGGGAGGGGGAGAGGAACTTTGAGCTAGTGGCAGAACCATATAGGGATGGTCCAGTTGAGTTGAAACACATTTCTCATTCAAAGTCTTACTACAATTTTTTCAATAAAATTTATTATTACTAAAAAAATCGCATACTTTATCTTTTATACTTTTAGGTAAACTATGTTTTAAATAATTAAAAAGTATTAAAAATAAAAATAGCTAGAAATTGCACCAGATGTTCCAAAGGAAACATCATAAGGAAGAGCATATATGACCACAAATATTTTATGTTACTTGATCTAAATGTAAATGTAAACTAGTTTGAGTGAAACAAAAATTGTTGATGTGAATATATATAACAATTTTTTGAAATTTAAGACTACTGTGAGTCTTGTAGTCAATGTTAAAAATTTACATCAGTTTTGTTTTTTGGGTTCTTAGCCTATTTTGGTTTCCTTCAAATAGATAATTTCTCACATGCAATATGGCCGAAAGGTGCCAACAATTGCAGCGTTATGCCCTACAATGTAAACTCCCATGGCCAATTTCTACATTAGAACAACAACCAAATGATGGAATGAAGCATAAGATGTTAGAATATTTTGGCAACATAATATGTCCTTTTATTACAAATACAACATGACGGATTAAGGATAGAAAAACGTTTTGTCAAATCAAATAACAGTTAGCATGCGGTAAGATCGATATGACAAAGTGACTTGAAGATATTCTACTCCATTAGGTCTCACATGTGAATTTGGCATCTTACTATACATAATTCTGTATAGAGAAAACATATTTATCATGTAATTCATGTTATTCCTTCAATTTGAACACATCCTCTGTAGCCATGGTGCCTTTTTCTCAATGAAATGATTTAGGAAGTGTTGTGCAGTTCCTAATGTTCTGATCACCATAGCACTCTATGTCGCTTGCTCTGCAACACCTAATAGCTTCTACCAAAACCTCAAGCTAGGGCGAAGGAAGTAGAAGTAGAAGAAGATGTCCCTCGCTCTGCAACACCTACTAGCTTCGACCTGAACCCGAAGCTAGGGTTGAGGGAGAATAAGTAGGAGATGATGAAGAAGAAGAAGCAGCCACCATAAAGTACTGTGATAGCCCATGCGAGTTGGAGAATGAATGTGAAGGGAAAACATTCTTAATGGAATGGGCAAGGGATGAGACAATGACTTCTTTGACCTGCCCTTTCTTGGGGATATCCCTCTAGTGAGAAGGCATGATTATGTATCTGTAGTTGTCCTGAGATGGCATGGTGAAGATGCTATGAAATCTATCAAATAAACCAATTTATACGAAGTCAATGGAAAGGATTGGCAAATTGTAAATGTACAATGGCTCAGAGAAAATATGTGTGAGCAAGTCCGAGGATGCACTATATATATAACATGACTATGAAATATTTAAGATTATGTGAGTGGAGTATATTGTCAATTGCACAAATTAATGGTGTGCAACTAACAAGGAAAATATATAATTTGTTGGATCGATCACCGAGGTACATCTAATCAAGAAATAAATTTATTTGTTGTGTTGACTGTCAAGTTTGACTACAACTAATCAAACAAGCCTATGTTTCCTATAGTTAATGAAGAAATTTATTCACATGCACTGTGGATCAGAAAGATAAAAATGTAATTAGAGGAAAAGGATAAAAATAGTGTTGTCTATTGATGCAATAAATTCGCCTAGACGACAATTTTTTTGTTGGAGTCCGATAAAATAATTTCAAAAAATGAGAATACTAGAGTGTTTGAAATGTTTTCTTATGGTGGAAATCGATTCATCACTATCAAGAACCCCTGGGGAACCCAAAAGCAAGAAGTTTGATAGCTATAACACAAATTTTCAAAAAATTATGTTAAATTTTGTCATAAGGTTGCCAAAATTTCCATTATTTTGCAAGCTAATTTGTATGTTTTTTAGAATATGATGATAAAAAATTGTACCTTTATGGTCTATGAATTTATGACAATACATTTCTTTAAAAAAAAGATAGAATCATTGGTCTGTATTTTTCCATACTTAACTCTTTCATTTGACAATTTATGTTATTTTTATTCAAAGTAAATTGTTAGCAAATTGAATGACCAACAAAATCATATGCTTCCATTATAGAATAATAATATATTTTATATTAAAAATATTGTTCCATTTCTTGAGCTGCGCAGGCCATTTTTTTAATGGCATGATTGCCCGACCCTAGGAAATTTTATTTCTTAACCTGTCAACAGATACAGGTTGTGGAGGAAATTTTGTCGACTTAACTGGTATATCCAAGAGCTATGTCTCGTCCTTATCCCTGTCAAATCATCGCCGCATCTCTTCAATATTTTGGGCATTTGAAACCTGTCTACATTTATGAGTAAGTTGATAAAATAGAATGCATGGTTGCGAGTTATTCGAGAAAACCCATGTTGATAATGAAGGAGGGGGACTTGTAGGTATAGTCTCAGGTATAAGTACAAAATTATAATGGTTGAATGAGCCATGTACTTAAAGGGAATCCTAGTAGATTGGCGGTGGAAACGGTCGGTAACCATGCATTCCAGTAGATGGTTGTTCCTTTATATTGACATCAACGTATCTTTTGATCATGTTGGACCACAACTAGCCTTTGTTGATTGAGATTGAGACAAGTAGCCATTAAAAGGGGACTTGGAAAATATAATTCCTACTTGTCTTCCTATAGGAGTCTATCCCTAGCATATAGGAGTTTGTTAAGGCCTATTTGGTTGAGAGCTTCCTAAATTGGTGCGTGTTTGAGATATTCATTCAACTAAGATATTGCATGTCCAATATTGATTAGGTATCTTGGTACATAGCTTCTTGCATTTATATTTTATTATGTTTTTGAAGTGAATATAATTTTGAGTGTCTTATGAAAATTTAAGTAAAATTGCATGCTAATGGGAATGTTTCATAAAACATTCTTTTAACGGTTTACCATAATTCAGTTTTAAAATTACTCAGTTGTCAAACTAGTAGTGAGCATAGACATCTCTTGTTGATGTCTAATAACGCAAGTTGACTCATTACCATTATTGAAGGAAAACGACACCACTTGGAATGACCTTGTTGGTCGTGTGTAAACAGACAAACTTTCACTCTTGCTAAATGCCTCTGAGTTTTGATTTGTTAACTTATTTCCCTATGTCTGAGCTCTTAATGAAGCATAAACGCTTTTAGGACACACTCCAAACCCAATTTCATACATGAATTAATATGTAGTTGTAATATTGAAAATTAGGTCATTATTATTATTATACTATGTAGATAAAAAAATTCCATGCCTATGCCACATAGAGCATTCTATCCACATATTCTTTCATTGTTTGTCTAATGTAAGGCAGTGCATGCTAGCAAAGTTTGATTTTATTTCACTCTTTGTATTATATTCTATATTTTGGGCAACATGCTACTGAAGTTTGATTTTTTTCCCTTCTTTGTATTTTATTTCATATTCTGGATCCATTTCTTCCAAATTTGTTTTTAGTTATTAAAGTTAGCATTAGCGAAAAACAATAGCTCATTTTGTCTGGATATCTCTGCATAGCACTGAAATAGCGAGAACGAGAAGAATATGTGCATCATAACTTAACCTTAGGTTCATGTTTCTCGGTTTTTGTTCTATATTAAAGTGTCATGTAATCTAGCACTATACTAGACCTCACTATCTTTTAGGGAAAATTTTAAGGATGGAAAATTATCTTAAAGTTTAAAACATTGGTGAATCTCACTAGTCCCTAATATGAAAACTAAAGGTCGTGGAGGCGGCGTAGTGGTAAAGTCGGCCTCGTCATGACGGACCGGTCTTGTGTTCGATCCCGAGCAAGGTTGTAGCTCATCGTGCAAGTAGTTAGTCTAAACCAAGCCAAGCCCACTACCTTTTTGAAGGTCGTGGAGGCGGCGTAGTGGTAAAGTCGGCCTCGTCATGATGGACCGGTCTTGTGTTCGATCCCGAGCAAGGTCGTAGCTCATCGTGCGAGTAGTTAGCCTAAACTGGGCCAAGCCCACTACCTTTTGGCACAAGGACCTTGAACGCTGCTCCCATGGCCGCTTCTGCAACCCATCGCTTCAGCTCAAAAGATGTCGAGGAAGGCAATCAAGGCTAGGAGAAATCAATGCATGGTGCCCAGAGCTGCGCCATGACCCTTCACGCACCCACATCTGCAAGTTATCTTGGCTCTGGAGGACAGAAGGTTTTGAAATGCGGAATAATCAAGAATGACGCAACATCCATGCTCACGGCAGAAGGGGCCAGAGCAAACCACCTCCAGCAATGTGTAGGAATGTCGCTTTCACTGAGCAATAACATATGGAAGCAAAGGAATGGGGTTTTCGGCGCCATCAGGGCTGGATCTGTAGGTCTATTCACCGGATCTGCCACTGCAACCCAAGAAAGGCTGCTGTATGGAGACGGGTTGTTCTTTCCCACAGTGGAAAGGCACAAAAACCATGGATCAGCCCTGGATCTAACCGATCCAGCTCATAATCAACAGATGTGCCAAGATACCATGAAAAGGTTGAGATTGTTCAAGGCGCTCACTATTACAGAGGGCACGTCGATGTACAAAGCTTGCCGTCGTATGGCCATGCGTAGGGTTGGCACGGCTTTGATCACGGATCACAGCGCCTTACGCTCTGGAATCATAACGAACAAGGATGTGGCAATGAGGGTCAAAGACAAGGGTTTGAAGCCTCGCAACACACCGGTTTCAAAGGTCGTAACACGGAATCTGCTTGAAGGAACACATTCATTTTAGATCCAAGTCAATCTCTTGGGTAAAACGACAATGCTATGGGTACGTGCAACAAATCTCGTGCAGGATCTTTTGCAAAAACTCGAACACTAGCTGGGGATCCCCTCCTCTTACCTCAAATTGCTATATAAGGGTAAGCAACTTATAAATCCCCTTCCTCTCTCCTCTTACAGCATTTACAAGGACGCTTCTATTGTGGCTACCTTTCATTTAAGAGGTGGTTCCTTTAGGCAGAACTGCTTTGCCCCCTCTTTCTCTTATAAAGATGCAGTCCGCAAAGACGCTGCCCAACCGCAGCCCTCTGCGAAAGCAGCCCAACCTTCTGGGGCTTCAAAGCCATTTTTGGTAGACAAATCAGAGGAAATTCCTTCCATCAATCTCTCTCATCCTGGGATTGACAATCACTATCAGCTTTTTGTAGAATCCGCACTTATATGCAGATTTAACGGGCTCTGGCCTCGCACATCAGATCTATACCAATGGATCCATACCAACTAGACTAAAAAAAGCGAGATCTACTTATGTTCAAAAGAATTCTTCATTGTGGCTTTTGACTCAAATGAAGATTACCAGAAGACCTTAACGGGAGGCCCTTGGTTCTGGGGCTCGACTGGGCTTTTTCTCACCCCTTGGTTTCCAGACTTCGACCCTTCTACAGCTGTCATCACCAAGATTCCCATTTGGGTCAGGCTCCCGAATCTTCCGGCATATCTATGGCATACCTCTGTCTTCTTAGCCATTGTTGACACTTTAGGACGCTTCCTGAGTGTAGATTCTTCACGAAAGGAAAATGGACTCTACACCTACGGCAGAATTTGTGTAGAAATAGATATTAGCAAATGACTGCCGGATCAGATTAATATCAAGTATAGCGATTTCCACTGGACTCAAACCTTGGATTATGAGAATACAGCTTTTCGTTGCTGCCATTGTCATCAAATGGGGCACTTCCAGAGTTCCTGTACCCAGTTCCTCAACAAAAAGAAGAATCTGAATCGCAAACACAAATCCAAAAGCTGGAATCCATGTGTGCCTCCCCCTCCTATGGACGATACAGATTCCTCTAGTTCGAATGAGGAAGAAATTGTAGCAGATGGGCAGAAGGTGGAGATTCCGTTGGACGCTCCCTCGGTCGGTCCGGCAAACCCCTCCACCCCTCAGATCTCTTAGAAACGTTCTCATTCATCCTCGTCCTCAGACTCTGATAAGGATATTCAGCTGCCAGGGCAGAATAGTCTACAACTTGTTACGGCTCAGCCAAACTCCTCTCGATGGGTCAAAGTAAGCAAGACAAAAGGCAAAAAATGTCGTGTGGCAGTAACTGCACTCTCAAGGTAGATCTCTTTGCTTAGTTCTAGCTTTTTGTATTCCCATGTTCTCTAGGGCCCTTTCCTTGTTTGTCTCTACGGAGCGAGGAGGATAGCCTTTCACCTTCGGCTCCCTTGCTTTTTCTACTTTGCTTGCATGCAAGCTTGATTGAACTATACTTTTCTTATCTTAATAGAATTAGTCTTTATTTAGAAAAAAAATATGCAAACTATAAAATGTTTATTGATATATTTGAAAAATTATTCAAATTATAATGATTTTATGTATAGTCTCTATATAATGTTGGTGATTTTTAAGGTAAAATAATTTTATATTGTAAAATTTGGGTGAATCATTTTAAAAAAATGGAAATTGGCCAATTTTTTTTTGTGGAAAAATCATGGAAAATTAGCCCACTAGTGAATATTAGGCCCTAAAAAATTTTCATTATTTAATTATTACTAATGAAAAAAATAATAGTTGAAATTTTTACCTTAAAAAATAAGTTTAAATTATTTTATTGAAAATCATACAATGGATCATTATTCTCTTTTTTAATTTCATTATCCAATTTAAACTCATAAAAAATTAACAATATCATTAATTTTTTAGCTAAATTAGTCAATTTGTTTTATAAATAGCATGAACTGGAAATATACTATTTAACATTTAATTTTATTTAAATTTATATAAAAAATTTATATAAATATGATGAATCAATATTTTGTTATATTAAATATAGATATATAATATGAAAATAACTTTAAAATTATTCTTATTAATAATATGTAAAATATTTAATTTACATAAAGCAAAAATTTATAAATATTTTAATTTTGTAAATATATATATATAATATATAATAGTTGTAGAAGATATATATAATATATAAAAACTATATTATATTATTTAATTAAATTTATTTACATAATTAATTATTATTTTGAAGAGCGATCCTATCACATCGATGTTTTACAAAATAAATATTGAAGGCTCTTTAAAAAGGTAAATAACAACTCTATATATTCTTTATATAGAGCAGCTTAATTTCACTAAATATTCTAATTTTCAAAGTATATATATAGAGGGTATTATCACATCCATGCTTTGCAAAGTAAACATTAAAGTCTCCTTAAAAAGTAAACAACTCCTCTAGATAGAGTTGAGGAAGGTTTCATGTTGCAAAAGCAACCTTAATTTCACTAACATATTATATATATAATTTATTTATGTAATTGATTATTATTTTGAAGAGCATCTTAAAATAAACATAAAAAATAAAGCGTTAGTGTGAAAATTATGTTTTTTTGCGTTGAAAGTTATGGAAATTTTGGCCATATTTTGAAAGAATCCCACAGGAATTTTTGTAAATTCAAGTAAAAGCTATCAAAATTCATAATTGTAGGTGCCCTAGATGTTTTTTTATGGCGCTGAATCCATTTCCACCATCAAAAGCATGATTCAAACACTGCATTTAGAATTTTT
>APFE030756477.1:340888-368448 GCA_000404065.3 Pinus taeda
ACTCATGATGAGAACAAAATAAATGTTAATCATGATTTCATAGACTCTAACGTTGGATTGGAGACCCACCATGTTCTAAATATCGATATGAGGAAGTTTGATGGCAAGGATCCCGTAACATGGATACTACAGATGGAGCAATTTTTCAATCTCCATAATGTGCAAAACACACAAAAGGTACACATTGTAACTTTATGTTCAGAACCAAATCAGTTTGTATGATATCGATGGCTTTGCTCTTGTAAACAAATTGTCACTTGGGCTATTTTTATGGATGCAATGATAGCACATTATGAAGATACAAAAAACAACACGTTTTTTAGCCAATTGATAAATCTAAAACAAAATGTTTCAATGATGGAGCACATTGAGGAATTCCAAAAATTTAATATAAGGGTAAAAGATATTCTAGAGGAGCATATGATTGATGTGTTCATAGGGACTTTAAAGGATAACATCTAACGTGAGGTTCACCTTTGGGAACCTAATTCATTGGAGAAGGCATTTAGGCTGGAAAGAAAAATGGAAAGGAAAATTATGGCTAAAAGGAAGCCTACCACTCATAATCATAAATATGGAAGTGTTGTTTCCCCTAGCCATCCATAACCTACAAGGTTGACACCATAACAATTGGAAGAAGAAAGATCAAAAGGTCTTTGTTATAATTGTGACATCAAATACATTAAAGGTCATAAGTGTGTTGAAAAGAAATTATCTTATATAGATTGTGAAGAGGAGGAAGGAAATGAGTAAGAAACGTCAAAAGAGAGGATATACACTAGGAATTAACCCTAGAGAAAGAAGAAATGAATCCAACCATATCATGTAATGCATTGGCTGGAATTACCACTCCTCAAACTATCAAGATAGAAGGGCATATCAAGAAGAAAAAGGTAATAGTGTTTATAGATTCAGGTAGAACTCATAATTTTATTCATTGTAAGATAGCCAAGGAATTGAATTGCTTCTTATATCCAACACCAGAGTGTCAAGAGATGGTTACAAGTGGAGCAACCATAAATTGCTTAGGAAAGTGCCATAATATCAAGCTATCCATGGGAGAATATGTATTTAATAGCCCAATACTTTCCATTCCAATGGGTGGTGTTGATGTTGTACTAGGCGTCCAATGGCTACAATCCTTGGGTACAATAGCTTTTAATTTTAAAGACTTTTCATGAATTTTTATTCAAAAGGAAAGGAAGTTGAATTAAGAGGTATCACAGGGAAACCATGAAAGATAATTAGCTCTGATAGATTGACAAAGCTTCTAAAGAAAGAAGAATGAGGCATAATTGCACAATTATGTTCACTAGAGGTTCCCACATCGAAATCATCTATTTCTCTAGATCTCCAAAAAGTCTTGGAAAATCATTCCAAGGTATTTGAGACTCCTAAAGGCCTCCCATGTATTCGTGATCATGACCATGCTATTCATTTGATTCTAGGAAGTGTTCCTCCAAACATCACGCCTTACAGATATCCCTATGCCCTAAAGAGTGAAACTGAACATATGGTTTCAGAAATGCCAAAGGCTAGTATAATTCAACCTGGTCAAAGTTCTTTCTCTGCTCTAATAGTATTGGTACACAATAAGGATGGATCATGGCACATGTGTCCAGATTATAGGGAGCTTTACAATCTCATTAATAAAGATAAATTTCCCATTCATGTCATTGGTGAATTATTAGATGAATTGCATGGATCAATTTACTTCACCAAGTTGTATCTTCATTCAGGATATCATCAAAATAGAATGAAGACTGAAGACATTCTGAAAAAAACATTTAGAACTCATGAGGGTCATTATGAATTTTTGGTCATGCCTTTTGGCCTTAACAATGCATCTTCTACATTTCAAGGTTTGATGAATTCCATTTTCAAACCCTTCCTTAGAAAATTTGTGTTAGTATTTTTCGATGATATATTAATCTACAACAAGCCTTGGAAGGATCATGTTCAACAAGTTGATAGGGTTCTCAAACTATTGGAGGAGAAACAATTATATGCAAAACCCTCCAAATGTTTCTTTGGAGTACAAGAGGTGGAATATCTAGGTCATATTGTTTCTCATGAAGGTGTTAAGGTAAACCCTGGCAAAATTAAAACCATTATGGAATGGAAATCTCCACATCCATAAAGCATCTACCAGGATTTCTCGGGTTGAAAAGGTATTATCGCAAGTTTATTAAGAATTATGGGAGAATATCAGTGCCTCTAACAACATTATTGAAGAAAGATTCTTTTTCATGGACTCCAAAAGCAACAAAGGCCTTTAAATTTCTTAAAGAGACAATGTGCCAAGCACCGGTCTTCGATACACCAAAATTCTTAAAAACTTTTATTATGGAATGTGATGCCTCAGGAAATCGAATTGTTGTTGTTTTAATGCAAGAAGAAAGACCCATTGCTTTTGAAAGTCGTCCAATCAAAGGAAAGTATTTACACAAAGCTATTTATGAGAAGGAAATGATGGCAATACTACATGCACTTAAGAAATGGTGACCATACTTAATGAGAAGACACTTCAAGGTAAAAAAAGATCATGATAGTCTTAAATACTTTTTAGAGCAAAGATTATCTTCAGAAGAGTAGCAAAAAATGGGTCACAAAGATGTTGGGTTATGACTTTAAAATAATCTACAAGAAAGGGAAGCAAAATGTTCTGGTAGATGCACTCTCAAGAAAGGATGAGGATGTGGAAGAATTTCTTTGTGCCATTTTTGTTATTCACCCAGATTAGATAAACGAAACAAGGGATGAATGGAAGAATGACAAAGAAGTATGGGCAGTCATTCAAAAGTTACAACAAGATCCTAGTACACCTAAATTATACATTTATCTGGAAAAATGATTCATTATGGTACAAAGATCAATTATACCTATGTAAGAATTCCCAACTCTAACAAAATATTCTTAGGTAATTGCACACCTCTGCCTTAGGAGAGCACTCAGGATTTCTAAAAACTCACCACAGGGTTAAGAAGGTATTTTTTTGGGATGGCTTTAAATCGGATATTCAAAATTTTGTAGTGGAATGTTTGGTTTGCAAACAAAATAAAGTTGAAACAATTAAGACCCCTGGTCTATTACAACCTTTATCCATTCCAAGCCAAAGTTTGGAGGAGGTTTCAATGGTTTTTAATACAGTTTTACCCAAGTCCGTAGGGAGGAGTGTTATCATGGTGGTAGTTGACACACCAAGTATGCACACTTTTTTGCATTATCTCATCCATTTAAAGTGAGTAGAGTTTCTACTACATTTATGGAAACAATTCAAAATTTACATGGAAACCCAAAGATTATTGTAAGCAATAGAGATCCCATTTTCACTGCAAATTTTTGGACAGAATTATTTTCTTGTCTTGGAACTCAATTAGCTCATAGCTCATGTTATCATCCTCAATCTGATGGGCAAACTGAGATAGTAAAAAAATGTTTGGAAGAATATCTTCATTGCATTGTATCTAATAAATAGACACAATGGGTCAAATGGTTGCCTCTGGCTGAATTATGGTATAACACTTCCTTCGATACTGCAACAAAAATGACCCCATTTATGGCACTTTATGGACATCATCTACCATCCATCACATCATATTTAAAAAAAATTCTAAGGTTCAAGCAGTGGAAGATCACATCGAGCATCAATAACAAGTTCTCCAACTCTTAAAGGATAACCTCATGTTGGCACAGAATAAAATGAAACAGCAGGTAGATCAACATCGAAGCAAAAGAAGTTTTGATGTAGGTGATTGGGTATTCCTGCAGTTACAACCATATAAACAAATGTCACTAAAGAAACCTAAGAAGGATAATAGATTATCACCAAAGTATTATGGTATGTACAAGGTGTTGCAAAAGATATATACTATGGCATACAAATTGGAGCTTCCTACAACTTCCCGAGTGCACCCAGTTTTCCATGTTTCATGCTTAAAGAAGGTTATAAGTGACCATCCCCCAGTTCAAACAATATTTCCAGAACTTGATGAGGAAGGAAAAATCGTATTGGAACCTAAAGCAGTCAAATAAACAAGAACTCTACAACTATGAAATCAATCAATTTCAAAGTATCTAATCAAGTGGAAGAACTTACCCATTGAAGATTCTACATGGGAGGATGCGAATTTTATAGAGAGGCATCCAAAACTACTCAAGCGTTGAGGAAAACACATTTTTGAAGGAGAGGGGCATGTTAGGTGACTATAATACCAATGATTCCCCCATTACGTTTGTCATTGTATCCCTTATTATTATTGTTGTGCCCCTATTGTTCCCATATTTTTATTATTGTGCCCCCTAGAAGCCCACTATTGTTATTTTTATGCCCTTATATTATTATTGTTAGGTCAGTTTTGGTTATGTTGTGACCCTTTAGACTCTTATATATAAAAAAGAAGTTTTTTCATTTGTATCATCCAAGAATTGTTCATTTGTGTAATGTAAAGGAGGTTTCCTCCTTGAAGAGGCTGATTTCTAAGTCTTTGATCTATTTTTTCTATCTTTTTGTGAGTTGTTTTCATAACGTACAATATCCAATAAAAATGCATTTGATGGCTTTGGCATCTAACTTTCTCCTATCCTCTTTAGGAATATGAGCAAAGGCCTTGCATCCAGATATCCTTAAATGACTAACTTTAGGTTTAAAACCATAAAATGCTTCAAATGGTGTTTTATGCTCAAGATACTTGGTAGGGCTTTTATTTTGAGATATAGAACTATATTAATGGCTTCAGCCCAAAAACTATTAGAAAGTTCTTTACTTTTTAACGTACTAAGAGCACATTCAAATAATGTTCTATTCTTTTTCTCAGCTACCCCATTTTGTTGAGGTGCATATGGTGCTGTACATTGTTTCATAATTCCATTTCATTTGTAGTATTTGACAAAAGCACCTGAAGTGTAGTCACCACCTTTATCTGATCAAAGAATTTTAATGTTCTTTCGTGTTTGCTTTTCAACCATACTCTTGAATTCTTTAAAGTATTAAAACAAATCATTTTTCTGATAAAGTACACCCAAGTGTATTTAGAGCTATCATCAATAAATATAAGAAAGTAATATGCTCCACAAAGTGACTTACTTTGCATTCGACCACATACATCAGTATGCACTAGTTCAGGTATTTCGTGTTTTATTATATTTTCATGCACATGAAATTCTTCCCTATGTTGTTTTCGTAGTGCACAACCTTCACATTCAAAATGTTCACCCTTAATATTTGGAAGGCCTTCTACCATCAATTTATTTTATAGTAACATTAGGTCATTATGATTTGTCCATACCTTTGATGTCAAAGATCTATATTTGACATGCCTGTTGATGCCAAAGCTTGATGCCCATTCTTCATTACATCCAACTTGTATAATCCTCCAACTCTCATTCCTTTTGCAACAACCTTGTAGTTGTCATGCACATCCTTTACCAAATAATGTGATTTCACAAATTCAACTTTTAAACATTGATTTGTAATAGTAGAGACTAAAATTAAGTTCTTATTTAATCCTGGAACATACACCACAGTTTGAATTTGTTTTTCTTGTCCATTAGGCATCATAACACTTATATCACCATATTCTTTAATTGCATGTGATTGATTATCTTCTAAATGGATGTGTGCACCATTATTAACCTCATGATAAGTATCAAACCAATCTCTTTTGCATGGCATGTGGATTGATGCATCAGAATCTATAAACCAATCATTATCATCATCAGTTTGTGCTAATAAAGTAGCATTGGACACAAATAATTTAAGATTTCTAAAAGCATGAATGACTGCTTCATCAATATCAACATAATTTCCTGAATGCCTTCTTTGTTAAAATTGATCAGACCTTCTTTTCATGCAATTCTTAGTAAAATGACCAGGTTTTCCACAGTAATAACACACATCATCTCTACTTGATTTTCCATTTGTCCATGGTAAAGGTGTACCTTGAATGATTTTACTTGTGGCTTTTTGCCTTTATTTTTCTCCCATTGTTTGCCTTTGAAGGATTGCTTACCTTTAGCCATCAATGTTAAATTTGAATTGGGAGATTTATTTTTAAGACTTCATCTCCACTCTTCTTCCTAGATAAGTATACCTGCCAACTCATCAAACACAGGAACCTTCTTTCTAGCTGAAATACCAATGATAAACATTTCATATTCATAAAGCATTAAATTTAATGTCACAATAACCAAGTTTGTACTAGATATTGTTTCACCAATGTCACCTAATTTATCTTTTAGATCCTTAATTCTAGAAATAAAATTACTGACACTTTCATTTTCTTCCATCTTAATTGAAAGAATCTTATTATTTAAATACAATATTCGATTTGCAGTCTTCGTCTCATACAAAATTTTCAAAGTGTCTCATGTCTCCTTGGATGTTTTGCACTCTCTAATGTGTGGAATAATGTTGTCCTTAATGGAAATCCGCAAAACCACATTCGCTTTGTTTTCCCGTCACTCCCAATCTTAAGCTGTAACATTTGTGGCTTGAGGGGGCACTGGCCTGACTTTAGCTTTAGATACAATCATCCATATATTGTAGCATTCCATCAAAGTCAACTTAAACTTCCAATTTGCATAGTTTTCACCATCTACCTTGTTAGAGTCAGATAAATAAGATTTCTTCAATACATTAGCGATGATATTAATCTTATGAATCCTCCAATCATTAAATACCAATAGCTTTGAAGACTCCTTAATCACAAATAATAACACTTCAAACACAAGCTATAGAATTATATTAAGCTTCACAACTGAAATATCATTGGACAATATGATTGCTTCTTTTCTTTCCTTTTTTTCTTCCCCCTCTTAGATATATAAATTATTCATTAATCCAAAAGAAAACCAAAATTTCACCATTCACCACCATCGTAGCTTGTTATCTTCTTTAATTCTTTAAAAAAAATCAATAGCTACACAACTTCATTAACTCTTTTAGAAAACTTCAAAAACATAAAAATTTCCTTCCATAAACTTGAAAACCCAATTACAAACAACAACCAAAAACTATAACTCGGAGCTTTGGATTAGTAAAGATGAAAAGCTATTGACAACTATTTAACCCTTACAAGAATTTTAACATCATATATTAAAAAAAAAGAACATATGAGCACCATGAGAAGGTCAACTCCAATTTCTTCTCCCATTGTTTCAATGACCACGCTTTCGGCAGGAGATGCAAATACAACTACGGACTCTTGGTTCCAGTTTCCTTCAACTAGCACTTCAACAACAACTTAAATATTCCTCCAACGTTGAACTCCTTCAAATCTCTCTCTCTCTCTCATGCGGCAATGGAGCAACATCAACTTTCAACGATTCCTCAAACTAGCTGCACACTGACTTCTCTGCAACACACCTTCTCTGCAATAATGTGTTTTCTCAAACTCACACACAATCGACTCTTCCAATATTTGTCTACAGTCTCTACGCAACATCTCTTCACCGACACACCCTTGCACATTATGTTTACAGTAGCTCCACTTGTAGCAGAACTCTCACGACGATGTAGGAATCTCTTCATTCACACAACCTAAAAACTCTGACCAATTCGCCCTTCACCAGAAGCTTTTTCTGCACAGAAACAGAAAATAACAGACACTTTCAATGGACTTCTGCCAGACACACCTTCAATGTTCAACACAGTGAAAACAATCTCTCAATTGACCACTCACAGAAGAATCTTACGCTCTCAGCACTCAACCAAAATCTGACCTCAAATCAGAGAAAGAAGATAACACATCAAAACATGGACTTTTCATTGCTAGTGAATGATTTTTGTACATGCTTGATGAATTTTCTTGATTCTCTGGATTGTCGATGGCACTAGCTTCTTTAGGAAGCTATATGAACTCTAAAGACTTCACCTAAGCTCTCAGGAAGAAACTAAACTTCCTACCTAACACATTTAATGTAGATTGCGATTGGAATTAAACACTATTTTATGTGATTTTTTTTATTTTGAATTAGGTTAAATATTTTTTTTAAATTATATACCTTAATTTCTCATGGAGCTTAGGATTCCATGCCATAGCTAACCAGTTCTAATCCTCATAAATGCTGACTTATAATTTTTTTTTATATATATATATGGATTATTTAAAATATGTTTTAATATATATATATACAAAAAAAATTAAAATAATGAAATTATATTGAAAAATTCAAATCTGAAACTTGTATTTCCATCCAATGCCTACCTAATTCAACCCAAAAGAAAAAAGATATGATGAATCACCCCAAAACCCTGAGGTGGCACCTACGTGGCAACTGGCCCACATGACTGTTTCCCGTGCTGAAAGGTAGCTGGGTTTTGCTGAGGGTTTAATGGCGCAGTAACTCCGATTCCTCCCCAAGGTATCCTCGGCCTCTGTGCTAGGGTTCTATTGTGTCTTCACGGGTTTGCTTGGTCATTTTTCACTACTGAATTCGCTCAATTCCTTACCTGGTTCCTTCCGTCGACAACAATGTCCCTGTGACTTTCGTCGTTTGTTGGTCCCAGTCTCGACCTTAGTTCTATGCCTCTGGGAAACTTAGGGATACTATTCTGTCGAACTTGGTGGTTGCTCCTTGTATGGTTTCATGAAAGTTTGTTGAGCCTTGTGACTATTCTAGGTATGCGAGGTTTGTTCTGTGACTGTAACTTGTTTGTTGTAACTACTGGTTCATTTTCTTCTATGTTTTGTTGGTGACAGTTGGTGCTAGTTGTTGTCACGTCCTCAACCCGACTTCTGTGGCAACGTTTTGGTCTTCATGCAAGGTAATTCTTCCACTCCAGTTTCAAACTTCTTGCTTGTTCTTCATTTACTAACAAGTTTCCTCCTTGTGAGCAGTTGGGGTTTTGTGGCTCTATGGTCGTGGTTTGAATGTTGTTAGTTCCGGGTTCGACTCTGAAACCTGCCCTCCGTCTCAGGTAACTCTCTAACTGTAATGTTGTGTCCCTCCTTTCGATTTTCTTTCTGTATGTCATTTATGTTGCCTCTCTAAACATCTTTTGTTTGTTGTGCAAGTGGTTCGTTCCTCAGTGGTGGTGACGATGGTTTGGCCCTCGATGGCCTCTGTTCCCTCACTTCTCTATGGCCATGGTCACTTGAAACGGGTAGTGTTTTTCCTGTGCGTTTTACTTGATAGTTGTAGGTTGGACATTTCAGAGATGTAGTCTCATTCTGTTTATGCTTAAGCCTGTTCCTCCATTGAAAGTCCGGGGCTATCTTGTCTATTTTGTAATAGTTGTTTTCTCTTGGGTTTCAGAAACCCTCCTAGGTCTGGAACGAAATGTCTACTCACTGTCTCTGGTATTTGTATATTTTTTTTGGAAAGGAAACCTGCCTTACAGTCTGAACCCGCATAGGGTTACAGGATACTTTCTCCACTGTAACAAATATTTATGTGATATATATGTGTGTGTGTGTGTGTGAAAAGAAATGAATGCTTTTGTTGTTTGTAAGAATTTCAATATGTTGTCTTATGAAATACCTGAATGAGTTCGCTAGCAGTCTGTAGTCGCTTATTTCGAAGCACAGTCTCATTATAGCCCTCTAATAGTTAACTACGTACATGGTAGCAGTCATTCATATTAAATATTGATGGTTACCTGAAATGATTTCTTTCACTATTCAAGAAAAGAGAAATTGTTTTGTCAAATATTTACACTATCTAGCTTCTGTTCTTTTGTTTGGCAGCAACAACCCACTTCTTGTTTTTTTTCGATGTATATAAACTTCTTGTGGCCTCATTTAGTTGAGGAACTACTTGCAGTTACAAATTTATAGTTACATTCCTTTTTCTGTTTTCAAAAATTAATTTATGAAGGTCACTCCCTAATCTATTGACTTTTAAAAGAAATAATGACATTGGTTGTGACAGCCTTCTTGAAAAATGATACAAGAAAGAAAACTGAAAATGAAAATTGTCTTTTGGTCTTTAAATTGAAACAGCATGGCCAGTTGTTGCCTCCCTAATTGGATGCTCCTCAATCAGGCTCTCGGGGTGAGTGATTCTCATGGTTCCTCTCCATGAGCTCGTTGATCGAATACCCGACATGTTGAATCTGTCCAACATCCAACCAGGTACTGTCTTCAATCAGACGGTCCTTCCACTTAACCAAGTACTGCAAGTACTCCTTTCGACATTTGCGCCTGGATACCTGAGTGTCTAGTGTTTGGTCAATCTCCAAAGGCTTGGTTGGCAGCAACTGTTTGATCCATGTTTCTGCCTTTTCATCTCCTTGGGTGTCCTGGTTGTGTCCTGTCGAGCTGTCGTCCATGTTATCATAAATATAACGGTATAGGTCTGCTACATTAAAAATTGGTGAGATCCCAATACCCGAGGGTCATTAAAAATTGGTGAGATCCCAATACCCGAGGGTAATTGCAGTTCATATGCATTGGCAGAAAACTTTCATAGTACCCAGCAAGGCCTTATATTTTTCAATTTAAGCTTGTTGTATGCCCCTTTAAGAAACCTCTCCTTCCATAGGTGTGCCAGTACCAGGTCTCCTACATTAAATTGCACTTCCTGTCGTTTTAAATCTACTCTCTGCTTGTGTTTTTGGCTGTTGTTATGAAATTTAGCTTTCACCTATTCATGAAGATCGTTAATCATTTTGGTGAAATATTATTCGTCAACACTCCTCCATTCCAACCAACCCAAATCCTGTAACTCGTGCACTCCGCAAGGGTGCATGCCATACAGGATCTGGAAAGGGCTTCTTTCGGTGCTCCTATTTGGAGAGTCGTTATAAGCGAACTTTGCCTAGGCGAGTACGTGATCCCACTGTCATGAATTCTCTCCAACTAGTCTATGTAGAAGATTTCCCAGACTTCAGTTTACCCGTCAGTCTGTGGATGATAAGTTGAATTGAAATTCAGTTTAGTGTCTAGTTTCTTCCACAAAGTTCGCCAAAAATGGCTCGTAAACTTCACGTACCTATCTGAAAGAATAAACTTCAGTAAGCCATGTAGCCTGACAATTTTTGTAAAGAATAGATGGGATACTTGCGTGGCAATGCTAGTCTTCTTGCAAGGAATAAAATGTGCCATTTTTGTAAATCAATCCATCACTACCATAATTGAATCGTATCCTTTTTGTGTTCTCGGCAAACCCAAAACAAAATCTAAGCTGACTAAATCCCAAGGCCTGTCCGGAACAGGTAATGGTGTCTACAGTCCTGTATTTTGACTATGTCCCTTCTCTAGTTGACACCTCTGGCATCTAGCCACATACCATTGCACGTCTCGTCACATCCTTTGCCAATAATAAAAATGACTTACCTGGTCCAATGTCTTGTCTATGCCAAAATGTTCGGCTAGACCACCATTGTGCTTCTCTCGGATTAGATTTTTCCTCAGTGAACACTCTGGGATGCACAATTGTCCACCTTTGAACATTAATCCTTCCTACAAGTTATAATCTAACCACAAGCTATTGTCCCTCAACAGTGGATTCTGGTAAGCTTCGTATGCTTCACAAAAATCTGCGTCTGTTTCATACAGATCTTTAAGATGTTCAAAACCCAACAGCTGTACTCTGCTTTCCCGGAAAATCAAACGTCTTCGACTTAATGCATCTACCATTTTATTGGCTTGTCCACTGATGTGTTTTAATACAAACATGAAACTTTGGAGATATTCCACCCACTTTTCATGTTTGTGGTTTAACTTGTGCTGCTGCATAACATATTGCAGAGCAGAATTGTCTGAAAATAGGATGAATTCATTTCCCAACAAATAGTGTCTCCAGTGTTTCAGTGCTTGTACTATTGCATAGAATTCCTTATCATAGGACAAATATTTATGTTTGCTCTCGTTTAATTTTTCACTGAAATAGGCCACCGTTTTATCCTCTTAACTCAACACTGCTCCAATAGCTGTCCCACTGGCATCGCAATGAACTTGAAAAAGTTTGTTGAAATTCGGTAACCGTAAAACAAGTCATTCTGTAATCTTCTTTTTCAGCAGCTGAAAACTCCTTTCAGCTGAATCAATCCACTGAAATGGTTGATTTGCCTTCTTGACAGTTTCCACCATGGGCGTGCAGATACCGCTAAAATCTCTTATAAACTTCCTTTAAAAACTTGTTAGCCCATGAAAACTTCGCACTTCAAATAAACTCTTTGGGGATGGCTAGCTAACTATGGTTGCAACCTTTTCCGGATCCATCTTCAACTCATTCTCTAAGATCACGAACCCCAAATAAATGAATTCCTTCTTGAAAAACATGCATTTCTTCAAATTTATCGGCAATTTATTTGTTGTAGTTTTTCCAAGACACACCTAACGTGCCTGAAATGTTCCTCCCTAATCTTATTGAAAATAAGAATATCATCCAAGTACACGATAACAAACTTCTCGATGTACTCTTTCAGCATCTCGTTCATCAGGCGCACGAACATGCTGGGTGCATTACTCAATCTGAATAGCATGACCAGCCACTCATATAGGCCCTCATTGGTCTTAAACGCAGTCTTTCACTCATCTCCTTCCCAAATCTGTATCTGATGATACCACTTTTCAATTCAATCTTGGAAAAGTATGCTGCTCCACTTAAGCAGTCCATCATATTGTCTATGCATGGTAAAGGAAACCTTTATCTTATAGTAATCTTATTGATTGCTCGGGAGTCAGTACACATTCGCCACTCTCCTCCTTTCTTGGGAGCCAAAACTATTGGTATTGCACACGGACTTAGGCTCTCCTGAATTAGTCCCTTGTCCAGCAATTCTTGTACCTGTTTTCTAATCTCTTCATTGTCTTTTGGGCTCATTCGATAAGTGTCTTTGTTGGGTCAGTTGGCTCCTAGTATAAAGTCAATATGGTGGCTAATACTCCGTTTTGGAGGTAACTTATCTGGCAAATCGTCCATCACTATATCACTGAATTCAAGCAACATATCTTGGATTTCCTCTGGTAAATCCTTAATTTCAGTATGGACTAACACTGCCCTTGGCCTCTGTACGATTGCAAATTTGATTCTGTCATCTCCATCTACAGTAGGAACTCTTTTCCCCCTAGTAACAATGCTTTTGACCCACTACTCTCTATTGTATCTTCTTCCTTCATGGGTACCAATATATGCTTGATCCCATCTTTTGCAAACTTATAACAGTTTGTCTTTCCATCGTGCACTACCTTCCTATCATACTACCATGGTCTACTTAGCAGTATATGGCACACATCCATCAGCATAATGTCACATGTCACCTTATCCTTATACCTTCCAATATGGAATTCCACTTCACACTTCTCGTCAACAAGCAATTGATTCCCTTTTTGCGACCAAGACACCCAGTATGATGCTAGATGTTTCAGTATTTTCAAACCTAGTTTCTCCACCATCTCGGTGGCTACCAGATTATCAGTGCTTCTGCTGTCAATGATCAGTTTACAACACTTCCCATGTGATTTACACAGTCTGGAACCAGGCTTTCTATTGTGTTTGGTCAGCTAACTCTTTAGCTGGTTTCAACAAGACTTTGTTCAACACCAAGGCCTCTCCTGTTTCAGGCATATTCTCCACTTCTTGAGGTGGGGCCTCAATTTCCTCGGGCTGAGCAACATATGCGCCCCTTTGTCACGCTTGATCACTTTCAGGACATTCAAACGATCTCTGCCCCCATTTGTGGCAGTTGTAACACTATTATGTAGCTCCTCTTCCTCTGCCATTACCTCTACCTCGCTAGTAAGGCCTTCCCCCTCTAGTGTTACCATCCTTTTTAGTCAACCCTGCGGTCTTTGGACTACTACCTTCCTCACTGCTCTTGGTAGTTCTACTTTTGCCAAAGGACTATCCCCTTCCTCAACCAACTCCACGTCCCCTCCTGGAATTCTGTCTCCTGGTGATCTTCTCTTCCACCTTTAAAGCACTTTGATATGCTTCTTCTATATTTTTGGGAGAGAGAATATTGGTCTCATCCAGTATCTCCACCTGTAATCCATTCACGAACCTTGTTGTCTTTTCTAGGGTATCCTCAACATAACTTGCTCGTAAATTCACTCTATAAAATTCTTCTCTATTCCTTCACCGTTATTGCTCTCTGTTTCAGGTTCTGTACCTGTATATATAGATCAATCTGATAATCCTTAGGTAAAAACTTACCCTTCATTTTGGCAATCATTCTGGCCCATGTTCTAATTGCTGGCTTATTTAATCTCCTTTGCTCTTCCTGCACACTGTTCCACCACAGTGCTGCATGCCCCTTCAGTTTTGTAGCTGCGAACCTAACCCTCCTATCCTCACTGAGTTCTTCACATTCAAAATACTTATCCAACTCGCTAATCTAGTCCAATAATACTTCAATGGATAAGCTGGCATCATAAGTTGATAGTTCAGGGTTTGGTTTGCTGCTTGCCACCAAAACAGATTTTAACAACCTTATCTATGGTCCTTCCTCATCGGACCTATATGTTGTAGTTGTAGCTTCTTCTTTACTAACATCACCAGCCTCTGGATCCTTGCGCCTCGCTGCTTCCACTGCTGCCAATCTGGCACTTAGGATCCTGATTTCCTCACGCAGTCCTTCATTAGCTGCCCTACGGATACCTCTTCCTCTTCTTCTTGCCTCCATAATTAAACTTTCTTCCCTAAGGAAAGAACTGCTCTGATACCAAATTTGATGACTCGCCCGAAAACCCTAAGGTGGCACCTACGTGGCGACTGACCCACGTGACCATTTCCCACGCTGAAAGGTAGCTGGGTTTTGGTGAGGGTTTAATGGCGCAATAACTCCGCCTTCTCCCTGAGGTATCCTTGGTCTCCTTGCTAGGGTTCTATTGTGCTTTGCGGGTTTGCTTGGTCATTTGTCACTGCTCGACTCACTCTATTCCTTACCTAGTTCCTTCCACTGACAACAATGTCCTTGTGCCTTCCGCCGTTTCCTAGTCCCAGTCTCGGCCTTCGTTCTATGCCTCTGGGCGATGCTATTTCGTCAAACTTGGTGGCTGCTCCTTATATGGTTTCATGAAATGCTGCTGAGCCTTGTGACTGTTTTGGATATGCGAGGTTTGTTCTGTGACTATAACTTGTTTGCTCTAACTACTGGTTCATTTTCTTCTGCATTTTGTTGGTGATAGTTGGTGGTAGTTGTTGTCAGGTCCTCAACCCAACTTCCATGGTGACGTTTTGGTCTTCATGCAAGGTAATTCTTCCACTCTAATTTCAAACTTCTGTGGCCATGGTGTGAACGTTGTCAGTTCGAGGTTCGACTCTGAAACTCGCCCTCCATCTTAGGTAACTCTCTAACTGTAATTTTGTGTCCCTCCTTTTGATTTGCTTTCTGTATGTCGATTATGTTGCCTCTCTAAACATCTTTTGTTTGTTGTGCAGGTGGTTCATTCCTCGGCAGTGGTGACGAGAGTTTGGCCCTCAATGGCCTATGTTCCTTCACTTCTCCATGGCCATGGTCACTTGAAATGGGTAGTGTCTTTCCTGTGCGTTTTACTTGATAGTTGTAGTTTGGACTTTTCAGAGACGTAGTCTCATTTTGTTTATGCTTGAGCGTGTTCCTCCGTTGAAAGTACGAGGCTATCTTGTCTATTTTGTAATAGTTGTTTTCTCTTGGGTTTCAGAAACCCTCCTAGGTTTGGAACGAAATGTCTATGGACTGTCTCTAGTATTTGTATATTTTGTTTGGAAAGGCAACTTGCCTTAAACTTTGAGCCCGCGTAGGCTTACAGGATACTTTCTCTACTGTAACAAATATTTATGCGATATATATATATATATATAATATATATAATATATATTATAATATTCTGGAAAGAAATGAATGCTTTTGCTGTTTGTAAGAATTTCAATATGTTGTCTTGTGAAATACCTGAATGAGTTCGGTAGTAGTCTTTAGTCGCTTATTTCAATGCATAGTGTTGTTACAATCGTCTAATAGTTAACTTCATACATGGTAGCAGTGATTCATATTAAATATTGATGGTTACCTGAAATGATTTCTTTCACTATTCAAGAAAAGAGAAACTGTTCTGTCACATATTTACACTATCTAGCTTCTATTCTTTTGTTTGGCAGCAACAACCCACTTCTTGTTTTTTTCCATGTATATGAACTGCATGTGGCCTCATTCAGTGGAGGAACTACTTGCAGTTACAACTTTACAGTTACATTCTTTTTTCTATTTTTAAAAAGTAATTTATGAAGGTCACTCCCTAATCTATTGACTTTTAAAAGAAATAATGACATTCACTGTTACAGCCTTCTTAAAAAATGATACAATAAAGAACACTGAAAATTAAAATTGTCTTTTTGTTCTTTTCTTTAAAAACTGAAACTGAAACAGATTAGCAAACAAGCTATCGCCTCCCTAATTGGATGCTCCTGCATGAAAATATTAGCAAACAAGCTTCAAAACGTAGCACAGCCAGACTGTGGCTCTGCTCGACGCTGATCATTTTGTTCTTTTGTGGTCCTTCTCAGAAATGTAAGTAGCGTAACAGACTTGCAAGGTGCGCTAAATGATGTTTTCACGAATGCAGCACAGTGCAACTACAGTCTGGTCAAAGACGTAAGAAACAAACAGTTGTAGTATTACCATCGATTGGTTTTATGTGACATTTATTTAGTCAGCAGAGGGATTGGAAACAAATTTACGGAAAGCAGTTCCATAACTTAAAAAAATTGAGATAAAATTTAAATTATGTTTAATCAATTTATTTTGAAATTAAATGAATTTATCATGTTTCACAGATTTATTTATTTTTTCAATTTTATTTACATCTCAGGAGCAAACATACAATGAGTTGTATGCTGTGGATACATTAGGAACCCATTGCCAAGACCTATGGCCTTCTTCTCCAGATGATCCAATGAAATCGAGATCATAAAACGCTGGATTGAACAGTACAACTCTCAGTTTCTTCACAAATGATACCGTCATAGCAACCAATACAAAGCGTTCTACCAAAGATTCCGAAAACCTATTGTGGCGTTGTTATATAGAAGAATGGGTTGGAATTCAAACTTTTGAACTTAATGAATAGAGTCTAGTTATGTTAAATGATTAGGAAAAACATATATCGCGTCTTTTGTGTGTAGTGAAATGTGTGTTTCAGCATAATTCACGTTCTCTATGCAGGCCTACGGCCTATGGTGTTAGTGTTCTATTCTGTGGATGAAATCTATTAATTATGCAATAGTCATGCAGAAAACACTAGAGATCATGGAGGGGATCCCTCTTTACTAATGGTGGTTGTTTCTATATAAGAAATGTTATTAACATTGTTTATTATCCCATTCATATATATATCAAAACATAAAAATTAATAAATTACTTTGGTTTTGAGTTTATGCTGGGGATTGATGCATAGTGGAGCATCTTCAAATCGTTGTTCTTTTAAGAATCTAATAAACTCTCCAATTTTATTCTATGTATATTTTAGAAAATAAAAAATCCATTATGGTGTTGGAGGCCTCAAGGTAGGCGTCATAGGTCTAATCTCATTATATTGCTCAACTAAGCTCATTGTATGAATCAACTATTGTAAAACACTATGAGATACATCTATAATTCAAAGGTCTATTTATTATTCCAGCCATATTGATTATCTAAAACGTTTTGAACAATGTCCTTGGTTTTCCAGAATAGTAGATCATTCTTTACTCCATGGTACTAAGACTCTAATTTTATGACTACGTTCATCACCAAAATGCTCCTCCCAAATTTGTTTGCACATTCAACATTTATCAATATTTAAAAATAATAGTATTAACTTAGTTATAAAAAAAAATCATTTTTTACTCCATGGTACTAAGACTCTAATTTTATAACTATGTTCATCACCAAAATGCTCCTCCCAAATTTTTTTACACATTCAAAATTTGTCAATATTTAAAGATAATAATATTAACTTAGTTATAAAAAAGAAAATAGAGCTTGATTAGATGAAATTTATTTTCTCTCGTATGCATGAACATGTGCTAAGGTCAATCTCAATGAAATTTTAGGAACTGGACTATACTATGTAAATGAGAATGTTTTAAATGGAATTAGGTTTTGGATTATAAAACTACATATTTTTAATGTTAAACTTTGTAACAATTATGTAATTTTAAAGATTCTGGTTGTTAATAATTAATTCATTTAAAAATGAGAGAGTGATATCAATGTTTTTTCTATAAGTGCATATTGAAAACTGAAATTTTTCTTTAAAGAAGACCAAAAAATTTAACAATATAAAGATTTCCCTTAAAAGACCATGGTAGTTTAAGTGAATATTTCCCTTCAAGGATGATGGTATTTGTAACTAAAAGAAAGAGTGGAATGAAATAACTTAATCAATTTGAAAAATCAAATTATTGTAAGAAGTTGGCACTCTATAATAAACTTTAAAATATGAATTCTAATCTACAACTATTGCTTACATATCCTTTTTTGGAGCGGTTAGTTGAGATTAAAAAGTAGAAAGACCAAAAATGTAGAATCAAGAATTATTTTCCATATAATTTTATTTTTTATTCTCCTTGGTATTGCATCAAGAAAATAGGTGTGGTGAGCCCTGGTATGGCATCAAGGTTGTTGCAATTACCAAGGCTCTCAACTTAAATTATCAACCTGGGGTTCGTACAAACTTAGAGGTTATAGTGTTATATGCATAGCAAGTTAAGTTATACTCATGTCACCCTCGGTCATTATTTCAAATCAAGGTATTCATAGATCGCTCCTTCAGCTAACTGCAAAGAAAATTTCTTATGAAAGCTTCTGATGATTGCAAAGAAATGAACATGTTTCTATCTATAAAATGAAAATTTCATTCATTAAACATAAAGGCTAATTGTAATTGCATGAAAGGAATAGACTAGTCTAGTTGCAGAAGTAAACCATACCACCCTACTTTCACATAAATCAAATCAATAATCTACTTCCATGGATCATTTATCTAATTGCAACTTTCTTGAATAAGAGGAATTCAATCTTCAACACAACTATGGAATTCAAATATACTAAGACTAATTCTACTGTAGTGAGGAAAATATGGGGCTGGAGTGGTCCTGGAATCTTCCTTAATAATGAAATTAAACCCTAGGGGCCATTATTCAACTTCAAAATGCAAGATCAATGTTTAGAGAAAATCTTGTGGATTTTAGCAATGTTGTAGCACTGCTACAGAAAGTGCTATAGGAGGCCCTGTTTTGTTACAAGAGGCATTATTTTGCTACAAGAGGGGGTCCAAGAGATTTCTAAGGCCAAGGATGGTGTCTTGAAGGTGGAGGAAGGTGGATGGAGGTGAATGACGGGTGTGGGAGCCCATTTTCCAAGCTTAATACCCATCGGAGGCTTATTTTGCACATAGGTTCATGCCCACGATGTCTTTCATTAGCCCTGTAAGGGTGATCTCGATGAAAAGTTTTGAGAGCGATATGAGTTGTCCAGGAGGAAGGTGGAATGCCCTGAATGGATGTGAATGAGTGTGTTAACCCTTGCAAGCCAAAAGAAATCCCTGCAAAATAATCAAGTACATGCATTAAATGATCAATATTGTAGCAACATGAATCAAACGGGAAAGGATGAATTGAATTTTATTTCTTTAAATCTTACTCTAACATATATATACTCTAATTTCTAAATCAATGTTACTAACTCCTAAGTTAAAAAAACCAAGGATGCAAAAGAGTTTCAATCTAAAACTTACCAATTTTCCAAGAAATCATAAACACATGTTTTTGGCTTGTTGTTGTATATCTTCCATCCACCCTTCCCACACAAAGGTAGTGGTCACCTACAACTACATTTTTTATCATATAACTCCTACTCAAACAAAGAAATAAATGTAATGACTTGGACAAGAACAAGGAAAGAATACAGGAGAAGGACTAATGCCTCTCGATTGGGCCCAAACCCAAGGGTTTCAGCCTTCCAAAGTTAACGTAGATGTAGGCCAACATTAAATTTTTCATTGACAACAAATGAGAGTCACATACATTATATGAGAGATAAAAATAATAGTATCAAGCACTAAGCTCTCAGTAGCTACTCATATCTCCAACAAAAGTTTGAATCATAATGAGCCTTTAGGCTTGTTTATTTATACAAAAAGAAGCTGAAGGAAGCTCCTATGAAAATGGGAGTGATTCCCTCCAAAATCTCGAGATTGGGGGATCTAGTTCCCTCGCATCTTCACATTCACTTGAGTTCCTTGCTTACTAGTGAATTCGAGTTGTTTGTGAAGAATCTTTGATATCACACTAAGTTGGTGAGTTAATGCAGTGGAAAATCCCCCCTATATTCTCTCTATATGTCTCCAATCAACACTTGCACAGTAAGTATCTCCAAAAATTCTTATTTTCCCTGCATATTAATCACATTAGGCCATGAAATATGACAAGAACCCTTTAGTCTTCCTACTAAGCATATTATGGTTAAAAATGCAAATTGATGTGAGAAAAGGAGAGTTTTAAGGGTTGGAGAATAGCATAATGGGAATCAAAATATACCTATTGATGGTAAACATCATCAGTCCCTTACTGAAGGTGTTCCTCACCATATAAGCAACTCCATCAATGATGTCAAGTTCATTCATGGCCATGGTTGCCTCTCTGACATCCCAAGGTATCTCAAACAGTGTGCCTTCCTATGGATAGAAGACTAGATTTTCTTTTATGTCTATCCACTCCTTTTGTTCTTTTGTCTGGTCTCTTCTCTCTTGCAGGCCCGATAGTAAGGGAGGAATGAGTTTGAGTATTATCCACTTGATCTTAAATATTTGCATGATTTTTTTGTAGAGTGGGGTTCTATTCAAGTCATTTATTTGTCTTTCTGGAGAGTGATACTCTCTGATTTGCAAATAGTGAGACAGAGCATGCCATATTCTTTAGAAATCCTACAAATTTTTTGTTCACAACATCTTGGATCTGCTTTCAAAATGGAGGGTTGATCTGAAGATCAAAAATAGGCTGAAAATTGAAAGTTCTCAGAATCTCTCGAAACTAGCAACAATTTGTAGTATTCTTTGTCCTAATTCCAATGATGCTTGAATCGCCTCAATCTGACGTCATATGAAGAAGTTATGGCATTCCAAAGTTTTTGACCAATAGTTAAAAAGTCAACAACGAAGTTGACTATGCAATCCGTACAGGTGATGCCATCAGCTGACTATGTAGGATATGGTCAACGGTGGACCAATCAGGTCTTAACACATGGCATCCTTGTATAGGTGCACGTGGCACATTTTGGTTGGTTCGTGAGTATTGAGGTGGCCTAATAAAAATCCACCACATGGCCCAATGAGAGGGTGACACGTGGCACCCATTGGTTGGCCAAAATTTTTGTAATAAGCTTGAAGGCCTAAAAGGGGTTTGACTCCTATAGCTCCGGCCTTACCATCACACCACGTGGTTAGCTCTTAACTCATATGGTTGGTAGGTTATATTTAATGTCGAATAGTTTTAGCATTTGAGAGGAGGGCTCAGGTAGTGGCCCTAAACCCTAGTCACAATGGCACCACATGCCCGTGGCATAGGCAGAAGGGAGTCGGGCAAGGCACTTGGCCCTAGCCCCCAGACATTTTGGCACCCATACAACTGATGGAAGGTTTAGAAGAGGGGCCCGACAGATAAGCCCGACCCCCATTTCTTGGAAAGCATTATGACCAACGATGGATAGGGCGAGGGCTTCACTGGTGGGGGTGGGCAATGGTACCCCGTCCCTAGCCACATCAACCCAATGTGACCTTATTCAGATGGAGCAAGAGTTAAACCGACAAGGAACCCCAACCCTATGGGCACCATGTGACCCTAATCCAGCGCATAGGGGTTATTGGAAAATTTAATGAAGTGACAAATTGCACCTTTTGCGGCAGGAATCGTGCTAGCTCGGGGGGAAATTGTTACTCGGAAGACTATGTAAAGGGTGAAATCGTCACGTAGTTAGTAGGTTTTGCCAATTTGCAGGACATATAGCAGAGCTTTGGCTAGAGAAGCATATCTTTCTCAATTTTTCACCTTTTTAAGATCAAGAAGAGCCTAGATGGGGTTTTTTGAGCTTCCTAAACTCAATGGCAGCTTCAGTTTTCTAATTTGAGCACTTTATGCTAGAATTTTTGTATAATCAAATATTTTAGTGCTAGAGGCAAAGACAATTTTGAAGCAGTTTGGAGGCATATTTGAGCATGGAGAGAGCCTAGTTAGAGGTTTTCCAACCTTCCAGTTTCATCTACAGAATATGTTACTTTAGCAGAGCAGCTATTTTCAGTCTTTTCTCAATGTGTTAAGGAGAGAAGCTCTTTTTATTTCTTCATTGTGAAGGAGTTGCATGCTTATGCTTATGATTTGAGGTGGAGTACGAGGACCTACTGTGTGAGAGTCCTTTTTATGTTGATATTTTAATGACATTTTATCGTCTTGGAAAACGCATAAATCCATCATAATTCATGTCATATGTTAGTTAGTTTGTCTTCTTGAAAAAGGGATAAATGGTTTACTTTGACCTTGGATTATCCAATTTGCCAAAATTGTAGGCACACAAAACCATTGGGACAACTGCTCTATAACACCCGTTTCAGATGTCTTAGGATTTGTATGTCTTATATTTTGTCTTTATAACAACCATTTATATTGTCTTAGATTTTGTTTACCTCAGGAATGAAAGTGTGCAATTATTTCGTCTTTACATGCTAAATGACATTTTCAAGAAAACTTATTCCATGGAACAATAGGATGGGTTTGATGACTTTACATTGTGTTTGTTTTTTTTGGTTTTTATGATAGTGTGCAATTATTTATTTAGTCTTTACATGTTAGATGACATTTTCAAGAAAACGTCTTCCATGAAACAATAGAATAGAATGGGTTTGATGACTTTGCATGTTAGATGACATTTTCAAGAAAACCTCTTCCATGAAACAATAGAATGGGTTTGATGACTTTACATTGTGTTTGTTTTTTTTTTGGGATCTTCACTAACCTATTCAATAGGTTTGTTGATTTTACATTGTTTTTGGTATTTTGATCATCACTGACTTATTCACCGTGCATTCTTTGACTTGTATATATTTACTTTCTAAGATTTAATTCCTTTGTTATACATTTTCGCTTATAAAACTAATAACTTAATACACAATTATCATTAAAAATAATGTAGCTTGAAACCTGAAACTTATAAAGTAATCAAAAAAATTAATCAAAATAAATAATCAGAATATCATGTAATGTTTTAATCTTATGTGGTGTGAAATACGTTATTTTTAAATGCAATAATGACAACTAAAAAGATAATACCAAGTAATGAATGGTCAATGAAGCAAAGATAGAAGTAAAAGAGGACATGAAAATATATAAATATATATATATATATATATAACTCAGAGAGACATTTGGCGGCATTATTCTAACATATTCAAATTGATATATATATATGTTGTCTAGTTTTGTAAAATACTAAAATAACTCAGAGAGACATTTGGCGGCATTATTCTAACATATTCAAATTGATATATATATATGTTGTCTAGTTTTGTAAAATACTAAAATATATTTTGAAAGATTTCATGGTTAGACCAAAGAAGATCATATCTATTCCAAGGATAAATGTGTATGTTGTGTCCCAATGCTTCTCATTAGATTGAGAGTGCAATGGGGTGTTATTCCTTGTTGAGATACACATGAATTATTTTACTCTTCGGGATACACATGAATCTAAAAAGTATCATTGCATGGAATTCTTTCCTAAAGCAATTGTTTTTGCTTTCAATGAAACTGGAATCCTACATTTAACATATGAAAGCATGGATTCTTTTCCAAAAGCACGGATTTCAGATCCGGAAGCTATTACAGCTGCCTACAACTCTCGTTATATAATGCACTTTGGCTCACTGTATTATACATGTGAAACTTCTATCGATAACATGGTGTAGAGCATAGTCGCAACGAACAAGTAGGTTCAATTTTTCCATATCAACAGAATAATACGGTTGTTAACAAGACTACCTTGTAATGTAGTGGAATACCTACCGAATAATAAATAAATGTGCAATTGAAATTAAGGGAAACCCACCAAATTGTATGTTGTGAATTGCGTCACTGTTACCACTATAAATATAGGATGGGTATTAATTCCATGCATTTGAAAAGAACTGATAAGCGTAATTGGTATTTGGTATGGATAGTTATTATATAAATTTTAAGCAATGGCTGAAGATCAAGCATGGGACAACATGGGGGAGAAAAAGTGACATCTTTAGCAATACGGCAATAGAGGTGTGGACGCGATCATCCCATCAGCGTCTATATACGAGATGCTTGTTTGCCTTGCCTTGCCATTCCCTCGGGTTCCAAAGTAGTGACTGATTGTTCTACTGCTGTGATAATTTATTTCATTGCATTGCATAAGTTGTTTAGCTCAATGGCCTCCAGAGTAGAGCCGGACTATGGGAATAGTCAGTCAGGAAGTTACCCCTCATAGTAATCAATTAGACAAGTCGAAGAAACACATTGATAAGTGTGCTCAGTCAAGTGTGCACCCATAAGTTCAGCAGGTGCCGATCTTTAGTTATGCTGACCAGTTTCCCCTTCAATTGCAGGGCGGTAACTTATTAAAAACCTTTTGAAAAGAAAACCTTCCAAACCCACTGTCCAAATTGACTGAAAGGAAGACTAAACCGGATCATATCCTAATGAAGTGTCTCTTCCTTCTACTAGTCCTGGAATTTGAGAGATTACATCTCATCCCCTCTCCTATCTAGATTATATTGCCCACTGCTAGATCAAGCATTTCGAGACAAATGCCCATAAAAAAATTCTGGAGGGATCACACATTGAAAGATGCATTGTTTGGAGACTAATAAATACAAGTATTAGGGAATCAATTCAAAAGAAAAAAATGCAATAGAGGATATCTAGAATAATGGTGAAGCTTTTCATAAGACCATGGACACTCCTGAGTGTGAGGATATAGGTTTCGTAAAATGGACACTCCTGAGTGTGAGGATATAGGTTTCGTAAAATGTTGCAAAAGGCAAGAAGCAGTGATGTTTACAACTCAAATGACTACGATCTAATATCTTATCTTTTAATTTTATTGAGGACGACATCATCAACTTACATTCACAGGCTTGACACACAACTATACACATACAACAAAATGAACATTCATTATTTTCATAGAATCCCAGAATCAAAATCCTTTGAGGACATTTGTACAGGCTGCTCGTGCAGGATAACACAGAAGGTATGGGTTCAAAAATATAGTTTCATTATCAAGAATAAAGTTACCAGGCTCAACTCACCAAAGCGTGAGGATTGACTAGTGATCCTGAAAAACTCACGAGCTGACTCATAAAACTTCAAATAAAACCACCAAATTTCAGAATAAAAGAGATTTTCCATTCATAGTCATTCTTGCAAAGGTTAATAATGCATATTTTCAATAATAACCCTTTTCGAAATAGAAACATGATACTATTTACCGCAAAAGGGTCGGGATTTTGGAATGTATGACATGTGTTCTGCAATGTCTGCTATGATAGAAGGTTAGAAACAAAAGCATATGGACAAACCTTAAAAGATGAAATCAGAAAAAACACCTCCGAATCACTTAGAAAAGCAATAATAATGAAATGGGAGTGAAATTAATTCCTGATGAATTAATAAAACACTTTATATAGTAAAAGCTTGAGCGATAGAGGCAAAACTATTACCATGAATAGAGGAAGGGATCAACACAAAGAGCTACATGCCATCAAATAACCATGTTAAACGTTCGTACAAATTCGACATATGTTTATGGTGAATATTACATTAGATGGGGAACGCTTCATTCGGTTTGTCTTGATTATCTCTACAATTATAACTCTCGATATAGCAAGATCACCCATATGGCAGGTGGAAGTAGCTCAACTCATCAACTCAGCCCTATACCTGAACTGAACCTTCTAGATCTGTTGTAGCAAACTTGAAAGTTTGATTTGTTGCAACAATTCATGTCTTCCATACGAAATGGCCAGTGGGATGACGAGTTTATTTTTTTATGACAGGTGTCCAACCTCTGAGAGGTGGTGGCAACGAGTAGCTGAGAGGTGGAAGCAAAGCGTGACACAGTTGCATGGCAAGGCTGTGAGTGAATTTTGGGTAAAATGTGTTTTGATGCCGATTAAATTTACATAAAATGTTATGAATTAATGCTAGCCAAGGGTAGCATTAGTCATTTTTTCTTTGATTCATCTTTTAACTTTATCCTAACTCTATCTAAAAAAATGAGTTTTCCTAGCAATAAGAATCCCAGGATTTTGGTGCGTATGATTGGCCACTTAAAAATGTTGAAATCTAATTTCAAACTATCGCGTTATCACTTCAGAAAACTACTTGTTTTTTTTTTCTTGCGATGCGATGAGATCGCAGAGCGCAAATCGCATATATGCTTGGAGCCTCCGTCTGTTCACTTGAATTCTTCTGATTGCGATGTTGCGATGCGATCTGATCGCAAATCGCAAATCGCACCATATGTTAGTGCTCCGTTTTTTTTTTCTTCTTCCGCCGAATGCGATTTCGCGATGCGATCAAATCGCAAATCGCAAATCGCAAATTGCATAATTAAATTGTTGAAGTACAAGGCTGCAATATGAAATTGACGTGGAGTAAAAGTTTCATTTTGACCGTCAGTAAAACAGTAAATGTTAGTAAAACAGTAAATGTAATTTACTCCGGTTAGTAAATGTTGGTAAGGTTTTAATTTTATTGTTTTTTATTTTCACTGGAGTATGGCAAGTAAAACCATATATATTCTTGTGTTTGTTTTTGTTAACTGTGTGCAAAGGAAAAACTCGCCGCAGTGAATGCAAGAATAATACACACAACAGTGTGAAGTGATTGTAATGTTGTTGTTTTGTTGAGAATGTAATAAGAAGAAAAAGCAGTAGCCTAGAAGTGTGAAGTGAAGGCAGACACAGCAGTCTGAACGTTTTTTTTTTTTTTGTAAATCCCTCTGTGAAAGAGGAAGAATCTTTATTCTAAAACAACAGTTTGTTTTATTAATGAATACAAGCTTTTTTTGGTGTGTAAAAACTCTGTCCTCTGTAAATAAATTTCAATTTTTCCGCTGTGTTAAAGATCCTCTGTTGTAAAAACAGAGTATTACTCTCTGTTCAGTGATTTTGTTTTGGAATTTATCAGAAAATTCCCAACAGTGGTATTAGAGCTGGTCCAGGCTCTTTGAAGGTGTCAAAGAAGCTGAACGAAGGTTCCTTTTGTTGCAGCAGCTTCTCCAGCAGAGTGAAGACTCAGTCAAAAATCCAAGGTATTTCTCAAAGTTTTTTTTGTGTTGCTGTTGAAGACAGTGAGCTATTTTAATACACAGTCAAACATTTTAAAGCATAGTTGAGGAGTGCAAGAATGGCTAGCACCAGCACCAGCACTAGCATGGGTATGTTTAATACTCAAATCCCACAATTTAATGGGAAAAACTATGACTATTGGGCAATAACCATGAGAGCCCTGTTTGCCTCACAAGATTTATGGGAACTTGTTGAATATGGGTTTGAAGAACCAACAGATGAAAATGAGTTTAACAGATTAACTCAGGCAGAGAAAGATTTGTTGAAGAGCAATAGGAAGAAGGA
>APFE030756477.1:384222-395161 GCA_000404065.3 Pinus taeda
GGCAGCATTATTCTAACATATTCAACTTGATATATATATGTTGTCTAGTTTTGTAAAATACTAAAATATATTTTGAAAGATTTCATGGTTAGGCCAAAGAAGATCCTATATTCCAAGGATAAATGTGTATTTTGTGTCCCAATGCCTCTCATTAGATTAAGAGTGCAATAGGGTGTTATTCCTTGTTGGGATAGACATGACTTATTTTACTCTTTGGGATACACATGAATCTAAAAAGTATCATTGCATGGAATCCTTTCCTAAAGGAATTGTTTCTGTTTTCAATGAAACTGGAATCCTACATTTAAAAAAATTCTGGGGATCACACATTGAAAGATGCATTGTTTGGAGACAAATAAATACAAGTATTAGGGAATCAATTCAAAAGAAAAAAAAATGCAATGGAGGATACCTAGAATAATGGTGAAGTTTTTCATAAGACCGTGGACACTCCTGAGTGTGAGGATATAGGTTTTGTCAAATGTTGCAAAAGGCAAGAAGCAATGATGTTTAGAACTCAAACGACTATGATCTAATATTTTATCTTTTGATTTTATCGAGGACGACATCATCAACTTACATTCACACAGGCTTGACACGCAACTGTACACATACAACAAAATGAACATTCATTATTTTCACAGAATCCCAGAATCAAAATCCTTTGAGGACATTTGTACAGGCTGCTCGTGCAGGATAACACAGAAGGTATGGGTTCAAAAATATAGTCTCATTATCAAGAATAAAGTTACCAGGCTCAACTCACCAAAGAGTGAGAATTGACTAGTGATCCCCAAAAACTCACGAGCTGACTCAAAAAACTTCAAAAAAAACCACCAAATTTCAAAATAAAAGAGATTTTCCATTCATAGTCATGCTTGCAAAGGTTAATAACGCATATTTTCAATAATAACCCTTTTCGAAATAGAAACATGATACTATTTACCGCAAAAGGGTTGGGATTCCTTTTCGAAATAGAAACATGATACTATTTACCGCAAAAGGGTCGGGATTTTGGAATGTTTGACATGTGTTCTGGAATGTCTGCTATGATAGAAGGTTAGAAACAAAAGCATATGGACAAACCTTAAAGATGAAATAAGAAAAACCACCTCCAAATCACTTAGGAAAGCAATAATAATGAAATGAGAGTGAAATTAACTCCTGATGAATTAAGAAAACACTTCATATAGTAAAAGCTTGAGCAATACAAAAATATTGCTTAAACAATAGAGGCACTATTGTTTGAACAATAGAGGCAAAACTATTACCATGAATAGACTAAGGGATCAACACAAAAAGTTACATGCCAAATCAAATAACCATGTTAAACGTTCGTACAAATTCGACATATGTTTATGGTGAATATTACATTAGATGGGGAACGCTTCGGCCGGTTTGTCTTGATTATCTCTACAATTATAACTCTCGATATAACAAGATCACCCATATGGCGGGTGCAAGTAGCTCAACTCATCAACTCGGCAGGTATAATAATAGGGTTGCTGTTAACAATAGCGCTAGCCCTTAATACAAATAGAGTAAAAACATTGTTAATGAGAGTGCGGTTTCTAAGTCAACACCGGGAAGAGAAGAGAAGAGGAATCAGCACGGGAAAGAGGGAATAAATAATAAAATTGGGAGGTGGGAAGGATGAGAAATGTCATGAGTAATTAGAAATCCTATGTCTAAACAATCTCTTTATTCAAATCACATCAACATGATTCATTTCAAAGTCATAGTTTGATATCATAATTTATTTTAAATGTCATAATATCACATAGTAGAATTGGGTTACATGCTTTGTTTCTAATAAAAATATTTTTTAACTTAATAACAAATTATTTATTATAAAATTATAAAATTTTGATTTTTAATTCTTTATTATATATAAAAAATTTATTATTCTAAATTATACGTAGACTCTACTTGACTATTCAAACGATTAAACTTAGAAATTTCACGAATAATCTAACCTTTTCCTTATTAACAAATATGTTTTTAAAATAAACTACCTATAATATAATTTATTAAATTTATTTACGTACTTAGAGAGTCATAGGATATCACTTCCTCTCCTTTACAATATCTTATTGTCAAACATAAAACTGTTTACCTACGTAGACGGTAGGAAGCTCGTCAAATTTTCGTATTCCAGAAGTAGTTTTACTGTTCGGGAATATATACAGGGTTGTGCTGTGTATACTCTCACTTTTATATCTCCAGAGTAATTTGTTTGTTTTGCAGAAGTGCACGGAAATTGTGTTTCAGATTGGCCAGAACTCCAATAAACAATGTTTCCCCTGAAGTTATTTGATCTAAATACTCATGCAGATAATTTTAAAAAACAATTTGGAGTACTTCCTAGGCACAATTGGGTATCAACCAAATATGGTGGCCATGTAAGTGCTAGATTAATGAATCATGTTATATATATCTGCGTGTACATCTAGTCATATTCTATGGATCAACTGAGCTCATTCTATGAATCAATTATTGTAAAATGTAGATTTAGTAGTTTTTGTCTTTTTACATCATTTGTCTTTATGAAAAACACTATGAGTTACATTTATAATCCAAATATCCATTTATCATTCCAACCATATTGATTATCTAAAACTTTTTGAAGAAGGTCTTTGGTTTTCAAAAATAGTAGATCATTTTTTATTCCATGGTGCTAAGACTTTAATATTATGACTATGTCCATCACCAAACTATTGGTTTGGGTTCACTTCCCAAATTTGTTTGCACATTTATTATTTATCAATATTTAAAGATAATAGTATTTACTTAGTTATAAAAAAAATAGAGTTTGATTAGATCAAATTGATTTTTTCTCATAGGCATGAACATGGGTTAAGGTCAATCTTAATGAAAGTTTAAGAACTAGATGAGGAGAAAGTTTTAGAATTAGATGGTATTATGTAAATGAAAAAGTTTTAGATGGAATTAAGTTTTGGATTATAAGGCTACATATTTTTAATGTTAAAATTTTCAACAAATATGTAATCTTTAAAGATATTTTGTTGTCAATCATATCTGTTTTTTTCTATAAGTACATATTGAAAACTCAAATTTCTCTTTCAAGAAAGACAAAGAATTTAGGAATATGAAGATTTCCCTTTAAATACCATGGTAGTTGTAAGTAAAGATTTCCCTTCAAGGAAGATGGTAAGGAAGATGGTAGCTTTCACTGAAAGAGAAAGAGGGGAATGAAATAACTTTATCAATTTGAAAATTTTGATTTTTGTAAGGAATTATTATAAGGTGTGGGCACCTTTTTAAGATCAATAACAACTTAGATGGGGTTTTTGAGCTTCCTACACTCAATTTTCTAATTTGAGCACTTTATGATAGAATTTTTGCAGAATCAAATATTTTAGTGCTAGAGGCAGTGTGGAGGCATATTTGAGCATGGAGAGAACCTAGTTAGAGGTTTTCCAACCTTCCAGATTCATCTACAGAATATGTTAATTTAGCAGGGCAACTATTTTCAGTATTTTCTCAATGTGTTAAGGAGAGAAGCTCTTTTTAGTTCTTCATTGTGAAGGAGTCGCATGCTTTTGCTTATGATTTGAGGTGGAGTATCAGGACCTATTGTGTGAGAGTCCTTTTTATGTTGATATTTTCATGACATTTTCATTTTCATGACATTTTATCATCTTGGAAAATGCATAAATCCATCATAATTCATGTCATATGTTAGTTAGTTTGTCTTCTTGAAAAAGGGTTAAATGGTTGGCTTTGACCTTGGATTATCCAATTTGCCAAAATTGTAGACACACAAAACCATTGCGACAACTGCTTTATAACACCCGTTTTAGATGTCTTAGGATTTGTATGTCTTATATTCTGTCTTTATAACACCCATTTCTGTTGTCTTAGATTTTGTTTACCTCAGGAATGAAAGTGTGCAAGTATTTCGTCTTTACATGTTAAATGACATTTTCAAGAAAACTTCTTCCATGGAAGAATAGGAGGGTTTGATGAATTTACATTGTGTTTGTTTTTTTTGGTTTTTATGATAGTGTGCAATTATTTATTTAGTCTTTACATGTTAGATGACATTTTCAAGAAAACTTCTTCCATGAAACAATAGTTGTAGAATGGGTTTGATGACTTTACATTGTGTTTGTTTTTTTTGGGATCTTCACTGACCTATTCAACAAGTTGGTTGATTTTACATTGTTTTTGGTCTTTTGATCATCAATGACCTATTCACCGTGCATTCTTTGAATTGTATATATTTACTTTCTAAGATTTAATTTATTTGTTATACATTTTCATTTATAAAACTAATAACTTAATACACAATGATCATTAAATTCAGTTGTTATACATTTTCATTTATAAAACTAATAACTTAATACACAATGATCATTAAAAATAATGTAGCTTGAAACCTGAAACTTACAAAGTAATAAAAAAAATTAATTAAAATAAATAATCAGAATATCATGTAATGTCTTAATCTTATGTGGTGTGGAATATGTGAAATATGTTATTTGTAAATGCAATAATGACAAGTAAAAAGATAATACCAAGTAATGAATGGTCAATGAAGCAAAGATAGAAATAAAAGAGGACATGGAATGGAGAATATATATATATATATATATATAACTCAAAGAGACATTTGGCAGCATTATTCTAACATATTCAACTTGATATATATATATATATTTTGTCTAGTTTTGTAAAATACTATTATTTATTTTGAAAGATTTCATGGTTAGGCCAAAGAAGATCCTATATTCCAAGGGTAAATGTGTATGTTGTGTTCCAATCCCTCTCATTAGATTGAGAGTGCAATAGGGTGTTATTCCTTGTTGGGATACACATGACTTATTTTACTCTTCGGGATACACATGAATCTAAAAAGTATCATTGCTTGGAATCCTTTCCAAAAGGAATTGTTTCTGTTTCCAATGAAACTAGAATCCTACATTTAAAAAAATTATGGGGGATCACGCATTGAAAGATGCATTGTTTGGAGACAAATAAATACAAGTATTAGGGAATCAATCAATTTAAAAGAAAACAAAATGCAATGGAGGATACCTAGAATAATGGTGAAGTTTTTCATAAGACCGTGGAGACTCCTGAGTGTGAGGATATAGGTTTCGTCAAATGTTGCAAAAGGCAAGAAGCAATGATGTTTAGAACTCAAATGACTACGATCTAATATCTTATCTTTTAATTTTACTGAGGACGACATCATCAACTTACATTCACACAGGCTTGACACACAACTGTACACATACAACAAAATGAACATTCATTATTTTCACAGAATCCCGGAATCAAAATCCTTTGAGGACGTTTGTACAGGTTGCTTGTGCAGGATAACACAGAAGGTATGGGTTCAAAAATATGGTTTCATTATCAAGAGTAAAGTTACCAGGCTCTAACTCACCAAAGAGTGAGGATTGACTAGTGATCCCCAAAAACTCACGAGCTGACTCATAAAACTTCAAATAAAACCACCAAATTTCAGAATAAAAGAGATTTTCCATTCATAGTCATGCTTGCAAAGGTTAATAATGCATATTTTCAATAATAACCCTTTTCGAAATAGAAACATGACATTATTTACCGCAAAAGGGTCGGGATTTTGGAATGTTTGACATGTGTTTTGGAATGTCTGCTATGATAGAAGGTTAGAAACAAAAGCATATGGACAAACCTTCAATATGAAATCAGAAAAACCACCTCCTAATCACTTAGAAAAGCAATAATAATGAAATGAGAGTGAAATTAATTCCTAATGAATTAAGAAAACACTTCATAGAGTAAAAGCTTGAGCGATAGAAGCAAAACTATTACCATGAATAGACAAAGGGATCAACACAAAGAGTTACATGCCATCAAATAACCATATTAAAAGTTACATGCCATCAAATAACCATGTTAAACGTTCGTACAAATTCGACATACATGCCATCAAATAACCATGTTAAACGTTCGTACAAATTCGGCATATGTTTATGGTGAATATTACATTAGATGGGGAACGCTTTGTTCGGTTTGTCTTGATTATATCTACAACTATAACTCTCGATATAACAAGATCACCCATATGGCGGGTGGAAGGACCTCAACTCCTCAACTCAGCCCTATACCTGAACCGAACCTTCCAGATCTGTTGTAGCAAACTTGGAAGTCTGATTTGTTGCGACAGTTCATGTCTTTCAACAGGCATTAGCGGCCCAATTCCTTGGTTCCCTTCCAGATCCATTGTAGCAAACTCGGAAGTCTAATTTGTTGCGACAATTCATGTGTTGCAGCAGGCAGTAGCGGCACAATTCCTGCACTAAATTCAGACGATGAAACTGCATGTGGCTTTTGATGGGTTTGCTAGGATTCCAAACCTCCCTCTTCAAGTCATATTTCCAATTCCCTTCAGATCATGTTTCTGGTTCGAAATGCCCTGGTTATAAATGTATAATGTATAAACATTCAAAGTTCAGTTTTTCAACTTCAAATGATAGTGTTGATGTTTCCACCAGCTGTCAACCTCAACCACATTAACCTTGGTGAATTGATTAAGCAGAATAACATACGAAATGGCGAGTGGGATGACGAGTTTATTTTTTAATGACAGGTGTCCAACGTGGTGGCAGCGAGTAGCTAAGAGGTGGCAGCAAAGCGTGACACAGTTACATGGCAGGCTGTGAGTGAACTTTGGGTAACATGTGTTTTGATGCCGATTAAATTTACATAAAATGTTATGAATTAATGCTCGCCAAGGCTAGCATTAGTCACTTTTGCTTTGATTCATCTTTTAACTTTATCCTAACTTTATCTAAAAAAATGAGTTTTCCTAGCAATAAGAATCCCAGGATTTTAGTGCGTATGATTGGCCACTTAAAAAACCCGTCAATATTTAATAGGTTGGAAACGCTTTCATAAAATATGAATGAGAAACTTTGGGTTAAAATTATTGTTTTAGTTGAAAGTAATGCTGGGGAGAGCGACATCGATCCGCAAGATACCTGCTGCCGAAACTTTCAGCAGGTATAATAATAGGGTTGTTGTTAACAATAGCGCTAGCCCTTCATACAAATAGGGTAAAAACATTTTTAATGAGGGAGCGGTTTCTAAGTCAACACAGGGAAGAGAAGGGGAATCAGCACGGGAAAGGGAGAATAAATAATAAAATTGGGAGTGGGGAAGGATGAGAAATGCCATGAGTAATTAGAAATCCTATGTCTAAACAATCTCTTTATTCAAATCACATCATCATGATTCATTGCAAAGTCATAGTTTGATATCATAATTTATTTTAAATGTCATAATATCACATAGTTGAATTGGTTTACATACTTTGTTTTCTAAATTAAAAATATATTTTTAAATTTAATTATACAATTATTTATTAATAAAATTATAAATTTTAAATTTTTAAATTAATTTTTTATTATATATAAATAAATTTATTATTCTAAAAGTAAATACGTAAGTACTATACTTTGACTATCTCAAACGATTTAAACTTAGAAATTCAACGAATATTCTAACCCTTTACTTATTAACAAATATTATTTTTTAAATAAAACTTCTATAATATAAGTTATTAAATTTATTTAGGCAGTTAGAGAGTCATAGCATATCACTTCCTCTCCTTTACAATATTTTATTGTCAAACATAAAACTGTTTACCTACGTAGACGGTAGGAAGTTCATCAAATTGTCGTATTCCAGAAGTAGTTTTACTGTTCGGGAATATATACAGGGTTGTGCTGTGTATACTCTCACTTTTATACCTCCAGAGTAATTTGTTTGTTTTGCAGAAGTGCACGGAAATTATGTTTCAGATTGGCCAGAACTCCAATAAAGAATGTTTCCCCTGAAGTTATTTGATCTTAAATACTCATGCGGATAATTTTAAAAAACAATTTGGAGTACTTCCTAGGCCCAACTGGGTAACAACCAAATATGGTGGCCATTTAAGTGCTACATTAATGAATCATATTATATATATCTGCGTGTACATCTAATCTTATTCTATGGATCAACTGAGCTCATTCTATGAATCGATTATTGTAAAATGAAGATTTAGTAGTTTTTGGCTTTTTACATCATTAGTCTTTATGAAAAACACTATGAGTTACATTTATAATCCAAATATCCATTTATTATTCCAACCATATTGATTATCTAAAACTTTTTGAAGAGGGTCTTTGGTTTTCAAAAAAAGTAGATCATTCTTTATTCCATGGTGCTAAGACTTTAATATTATGACTATGTCCATCACCAAACCACTGGTTTGGGTTCACCTCCCAAATTTATTTTCACATTTAATATTTATCAATATTTAAAGATAATTTAATTAATATTTAAAGATAATAGTATTTACTTAGTTTAATAAATATATATATATATTATATATTATATATATACTATATATATATATAGAGTTTGATTAGATCAAATTGATTTTTTCCTATAGGCATGAACATGGGTTAAGGTCAATCTTAATGAAAGTTTAAGAACTAGATGATACTATGTAAAGGAGGAAGTTTTAGAATTAGATGATATTATGTAAATGAGAAAATTTTAGATGGAAATAAGTTTTGGATTATAAGGCTACATATTTTTAATGTTAAAATTTTCAACAAATATGTAATCTTTAAAGATTTTTTGTTGTCAATCATATCTGTTTTTTCTATAAGTACATACTGAAAACTCAAATTTCTCTTTCAAGAAAGAAAAAGAATTTAGGAATATGAAGATTTCCCTTTAAAGACCATGGTAGTTGTAAGTAAAGATTTCCCTTCAAGGAAGATGGTAAGGAAGATGATAGCTTTAACTGAAAGAGAAAGAGGGGAATGAAATAACTTTATCAATTTGAAAATTTTGATTTTTGTAAGGTGTGGGCACCTTTTTAAGATCAAGAAGAGCCTAGATGGGGTTTTTTGAGCTTCCTAGATTCAATGGCAGCTTCAGTTTTCTAATTTGAGCACTTTATGATAGAATTTTTGTAGAATCAAATATTTTAGTGCTAGAAGCAGAGACAATTTTGAAGCAGTTTGGAGGCATATTTGAGGATGGAGAGAGCCTAGTTAGAGGTTTTCCAACCTTCCAGTTTCATCTATAGAATATTTTACTTTAGTAGAGCAGCTATTTTCAGTCTTTTCTCAATGTGTTAAGGAGAGAAGCTCTTTTTAGTTCTTCATTGTGAAGGAGTTGCATGCTTCTGCTTATGACTTGAGGTGGAGTATGAGGACCTATTGTGTGAGAGTCCTTTTCATATTGATATTTTCATGACATTTTCATTTTCATGACATTTTATCATCTTGGAAAATGCATAAATCCATCATAATTCATGTCATATGTTAGTTTGTCTTCTTGAAAAAGGGTTAAATGGTTGACTTTGACCTTGGATTATCCAATTTGCCAAAATTGTAGACACACAAAACCATTGCGACAACTGCTTTATAACACCCGTTTTAGATGTCTTAGGATTTGTATGTCTTATATTTTGTCTTTATAAGACCCATTTCTATTGTCTTAGATTTTGTTTACCTCAGGAATGAAAGTGTGCAAGTATTTTGTCTTTACATGTTAAATGACATTTTCAAGAAAACTTCTTCCATGGAAGAGTAGGCACACAAAACCATTGGGACAACTGCTTTATAACACCCATTTTAGATGTCTTAGTATTTGTATGTCTTATATTTTGTCTTTATAAACACCCATTTCTATTGTCTTAGATTTTGTTTACCTCATGAATGAAAGTGTGCAAGTATTTCGTCTTTACATGTTAAATGACATTTTCAAGAAAACTTCTTCCATGGAAGAATAGGATGGGTTTGATGAATTTACATTGTGTTTGTTTTTTTTCGTTTTTATGATAGTGTCCAATTATTTATTAGTCTTTACATGTTAGATGACATTTTCAAGAAAACTTCTTGCATGAAACATTTTCAAGAAAACTTCTTGTCTTTACATGTTAGATGGCATTTTCAAGAAAACTTCTTGCATGAAACAATAGAATGGGTTTGATGACTTTACATTGTGTTTGTTTTTTTTTTCGGATCTTCACTGACCTATTCAATAAGTTTGTTGATTTTACATTGTTTTTGGTCTTTTGATCATCAATGACTTATTCACCATGCATTCTTTGACTTGTATATATTTACTTTCTAAGATTTAATTCATTTTGTTATACATTTTCATTTATAAAACTAATAAATTATATACAATGATCATTAAAAATAATGTAGCTTGAAACCTGAAACTTACAAAGAAAAAAAAAATTAATCAAAATAAATAATCAGAATATCATGTAATGTCTTAATCTTATGTGGTGTGGAATATGTGGAATATGTTATTTTTAAATGCAATAATGACAACTAAAAAGATAATACCAAGTAATGAATGGTCAATGAAGCAAAGATAGAAATAAAAGAGGACATGGAGAATGAATATATATATATATATATATATATATAACTCAAAGAGACATTTTGGAGCATTATTCTAACATATTCAACTTGATATATATATGTTGTCTAGTTTTGTAAAATACTAAAATATATTTTAAAAGATTTCATGGTTAGACCAAAGAAGTGTTGGAAATAATACTGAGAGGGGGGGGTGAATCAGTATTAGCAAATCAGATACTTTTTCATTTTCACACTCAGCTTCATATACGCGACTTTAGTTAAGGATATACGCATATATACGCGACTGTATTAAATGCAACAAGCGTATATGAAACAATCTTATGATTCATGCATCAGAACATTATTAACCACATTAACAGTAAACAGGTGTAGTAAAACAGTACAGATCATCACACATAAGAAGCACACATGAACACCATGATATAAGGTGGAAACCCAATGTGGGTGAAAGCCACCTGCTGCAATTCGTCTCTTTTTTCCTTTAATAAGAAACTTCTTTTACAATGTACTGGTGCAGTCCTTTACCA
>APFE030756477.1:401303-415478 GCA_000404065.3 Pinus taeda
ACCACCTACTGCAATTCGTCTCTTTCTTCCTTTAATAAGAAACTTCTTTTACAATGTACTGGTGCAGTCCTTTACCAGCATGTAGGCTACAACCTGCAGAGGGCTACAACCCTCTCTCATTTTCCAGTTACTTCTGGAAGGGAGCTACAACCCCCTTAGCTCTTATACTAGCGGATATACTAGTACGTAGGTGCTGACCTACAGAAGGCTGCAACCTTCTTTTCTTCAGGGACCACGTTTCATCACTTTTCAGACTAGATCCATAAGTACAAAACAATCACTGCTGCAATACAATCATCAACCTATACTTGCATCATAAATCTCTAAATCACCCAATACTGAATCACTGAAACCCTGTTATCAAAAACACAGAATGCAAACCAGAGCCCAGAACTCTGCAACAACCAGTAGAATCAACAGCAACCTGAAATACCAAATCTCATAATGCATACGCTACTTTACTATACCAAAACCGCATGTATACGCGCTTTCACCTCATACAACCCGCGTACAGATCTAAAGATAATTACTTGAACCTTCGCTGCTATATCAACCCAATCTAAGCAGCACAAACCGATAACCAACAATACTAGATCTTCGCACTTCGTCAGACATTCATTCCTTGCACCACCATTTTTGCCTAATGATCTTCTCCTTATATAGGTTAGGCTTCTCTCAATACCATGGTCCAAAACCATGTAGAAACAATACCATGAACCCAATACTTGGGGTCGTCACTTTGGACCAAATACTATGGACCAAATACCACGGACCAAAACCATGATTTCCAACATGTACGCACCTTTACTCTTATTAACCCGCGTATATACGCGTACGCTCCTTCTGCTTCGCTAACCCGCATATATACGCCCTTTCTTCACGGTCAACCTGCGTATATCTCTCTATTTACCTGCTGCACTATGATCTGTCCTCTGAGTGAGTTGCCATCACCTGTATCATTCCTCTGAGTGAGTTGCCATCAAGGACAACACCTGAATCATAATGCCAACAGACCCTTCTTAAATTCTCGATACATTTCTTCCACCATGGCTCACATGGCCATAAAATTGTCCACGAATTGAGGTTCTGATTCCAATGGGACTTCTCTAGCCATTCTCCTTCAAGGGTAGACTCTTCCAATCTCTAGATTACCCTCAACAAGTTCTCCTTCTCCTAGTTTGAGCTTTGACCTAGTTAGCATTCAAGAATCCAACACAAGCTTGTCTAACCTTAGCAAACCTAAAGCGGTGATACCACTTGATCTGAAAATGAGATATTAGACTAATATTAAGCTATTACAAACTTATGTGTAGGATTAGCCTATATTACTTAGTGCAACGGATTGAAAAGATTTCGAATAATATAGACAATGAAGCAGTTGGAGAAACATAACAGACATACACATAACACAACAAATAATTAAGGAGTTCACCCAAAACTCTTGGGCTACGTCTCCTGGTCTAGCCTTCAGTGGTGACCTCTCTATTATTTCTTCCAGAGTATATTTTTTACAAGTGTGACCTCAAATTGAGTCTCAACACAACAAGAATAAAACAACAGGGCTTTACTTAGATCCCCCAAGTCTTTTTGAATAGCACAGACTCTCTGTCTCGCTCTTTGTCTCTTCTTTCTCTCTATCTTGGCACTGCCTGCCCCTGTCTCTGTCATTTAGTGGCTTTCAAGACAATCGACGCTTGTCCGTTCATTTTTCCTTTCAGGCTCTCTGGCTTCTAGCCTCTATCCATTCAAATCCCCTATGAGTGTTAAACAATCATGGTGTAATGACTTCAGGGATGGTGGCCACTTGTTTTGTAACGGAAGGGACCATCGGCGCATTTGAAATCCCAAAATATTCGTTCTTTATTTACATAGAGAAATACATAGAAACACCATCAAATCCGCCCAAACACCTTCTATCAGACCTGAAATATTCTCAATTCCACCCTATAATCCTCTCGGATCTGTCTTTGGGCACTATCACAAGTCCACCGTTGTTCTATATGATCGTGGATCCAATAGTTGCTATTGATTTCGGGTGGTTGATGAAAACAGAGATTACCCACTCAAAAAGGCGATTTTCTCTCTCCAGCGCCGAGCCATGTGGCGGCCAATGTATGGTCTCGGGCGGAGCTCGTCCAATACCGCTTACTGCCTGAGGCCCGCCTGAAATCCCACTCATTACAAAACTCAAAATACATATCGCTGCATGTATAAACCCTTTCGAGTCTATTTTGTCATTCCATTCGCATTTCCTTTGATTTTTCGTTTACTTAACAAAACTGTGACTTTACATAGAAAAACTCCTTTTTATGGAACTCAAAATATATATATTTGTACCCATAAGACCCGTCAGATCCGGCTTTATCGCAAGCCGAATATGTATTGGCCCTGCTCCTCTGTATTGTCGTGATGTGATTTTGCAATGCGATATATCGCAATCGCATATCGCATAGTCCTTGGGCCCCCAGTAAGTCCTTGTGTGTGTATTAGCGATGCGATGGTGCAAGTAGATCTAGACCGTTGATCTATGCGCATAGATCAACGACTCTTGTTTAATCGCGCCGATCACTATCGCAATTTCCCATAAGGATGATTCCAATGGACTCCACTTGCCACCTCCAACTGCAATATGTCGATTAGATCTGGACCCTTGATCGGCCAGATCCGATGGTTCCTGTGTGAAGTTGCTTAAGCTTCTGATTGACTCTGTTTTCACTATTTCTTCTTGTTTTTCCTTTGTGATAGTGTAATCCGCCTTTTGTAAAGGTTTTTCTCATGCGATAGTTTTTTATTTTTGAAGACTTAGAGGGTTTTTATGATCCATTTTGGATAAATAAAACCCGTCAGGTCTAGATATCGCAAGTCGCATATGTATCAGCCCCTCTCCTTTTTATTGTCGCGATGCGATTTTGCGATGTGATATATCACAATAGAATATCACATAGTCCTTGGGCCCTCGGTAAGTCCTTTCGTGTGTGTATTAGCGACACGATAGCACAAGTAGATATGGACCGTTGATTTGCGCACTTGATCAACAACCCTCGTTTAATCACACTGATCGATATCACAATTTCCCATAAGGCCACCTTCGATGGACTCCGCTTGTCATCTCCGATTGCGATATGTCGATTAGATCTAGACCATTAATCGGCCAAATCCGAAGGCTCCTGTGTGATGTTGCTTAAGCCTCCGCTTAACTCTTTTTTCTCCATTTCTTCATGTTTTTCTCTTGTGATAGTGTTTTCCACCATTCTTGAAGGTTTATTATTTTCGATAGTTTTTAAGTATTGAAAGATTTAGAGGGTTTTAGGATCCATTTTGGATCACGCTTTCCCATTGAAAAAGCTTTTGGACCACCAAAAGTTGGTTTTTAAGCATCGATCAAGTGAGGATACAACTTCCTCACTTGTCCAATCTCTATCCATTGTGCACTGCTTGGTTTTAAACCTTTGAGTCTGATTCTCAGGTACTCAACATCCCCTTTGCGCGTAGTTCTCTCGTTCCTGTCCAGAACTATGTCTTCCTGCAACTCATTGAGATATCAAGCAACAGATCATCAATAGAAGGCAACTTATTTTGCTCTTCGAGGTCTTCAATCAATGAAGGTTCATACAATCTCAAGTTCTCCACATTAACGACTGAATAGATATGCATATAAGCTGGAAAATCAAGGCGAAAAGCATTTTCACCAATTTTCTCAAGTATCTTGAAAGGCCCATACCTTATTGGTTTCAGCTTCTTACCTTCACCTTGCATTCTTTCCTTGCTGATGTACAACCAGACTTGATCACCAACTTGGAAGCTATGCTCAATTCGATGCTTGTCATGCCTTGCCGTATACTTGGTTTGGCTTCTTTCCAGTTGTTCCTGCACTACCTAGTGAACTTCTTGGATTTGTTCAATGAACTTGGTTGCTTTGTCCACATCACTGTGTCCATAAACTGCTATGTCTTTACTAAAGACAAAATCTAAGGGAGACTTAGGTATAAAACCAAACCAAGTCTCAAAAGGAGATCTCTGAGTAGAAGAGTGCTTGGCATGGTTGTAAGCATGTTCTACATAACACAAATGTTCATCCCAAAGCTTGGGATTCTTGCTTCAATAGCCTTTGAGAAATTGGATCACTGTCCTATTGACCACCTCTATTTGACCATCTCTTTGTGGATGAAATTTTGTGCTCTTCTTCAATCTGGTGTCCATCATCTCCCATATACTTGACCAAAACTTCCCAGCAAATCGGGAATCTTGATCAGATACAATAGAAGTGGGTAACCCAAAATGAACCCATACATTCTGAAAGAACAACTTCATTTTTTTTTCAGCTGTAACTTATTTGTTACAAGGTATCAAAATACACATTTTGCTGAACCTATCTAAAATAACATACAAATAATCTTGTCCTTTTCTAGATTTTGGCAATCCCCCAACAAAGTCCATGGAAACACTTTCCCAAGGACGAGAAATAACTGGAAGTGGGGTGTACAAGCCTAATTTTCTATTACTAGGCTTTCTTTTAGCACACATAGTACACCCTTTAATATATCTAGAAACTATTTCATGCATTCTTGGCCAATAACAGAACCTTTGCAACCGTGGAATTGTTTTACTTACACCAAAATGACCTGATATGAGAGAAGTATGTGCTTCTCAGATTATGTTAACTCTTTCAGTTTGTGGAATGCATAGCTTTCCCAAATGATATAAGAGTTGGTCCTTAACATAATAATCCAATTCTTCTACTTGCTTGCCATGACTTAAAGTTGCATATACCTCTTTAAAATTTACATCCTTGAGCATATTGTTCAATGTAACTTTCATGCGTTACTGAGTTATGCTTAAGTATAGTAGATGCATTTATGATTGGTCTTGATAGCATATTTGCAACCTTATTGTGTATGCCTTTCTTATATTTGATGACAAGATGAAATTGTTGTAGAAAACCCATCCACCTATAATGTCTTGATTGCTGCAATTTAGTTTGTGAGAGAAAATATTGAAGTGGTTAATGATCTGTATGTATAATTGTTTCTTTGCCCAATAGGTAGTGTTTCCACTTTTTCACACTCTGTATTAATGCATGCAATTATTTATCATATGTGGAATAATTGACTACTACAGAATTAAATGTCTCAGAATGATAGCATATGGGTTTACTGTGTTGCATCAACACTGCTCTCATGGCATAGTCACTGGCATCTTTTTCAATCTCAAATGGTTGTTGAAGATCTGGTAGTGCTAGTACTGGTGTTGTACTAAATTTTTATTTTAAGATGTCGAAGGATTTCTGTTGTTTGCCTCCCCACTGAAACACCTTGTTCAATCCTGTTAAAGCATGTAAGGGAGCTGCAATCAAGGAAAAGTTAGCAATAAAATTTCTCCAATATTGTGTTGCTCCTAGGAAACTCCTAACTTCTGTAGCAGATTTGGGTTTAGGCCAGTTCACAATGACTTCAACCTTAGAGGGATCTATGTTCAATTCACCAACCCTTACAATATGACCCAAATAATTTAAATATGTTTTGCCAAATTCACATTTTGATAACTTCACATAGATATTTTCTCTTTTCAAAACATCTAAAGTCTGCTTTACATGCTTCAAATGTTCTTCCCATGTTTTACTGAAAACAAGAATGTCATCTAAATATACAATAACAAAATCATCAATAAAAGGTCTGATTACATCATTCATAACTCTCATGAAAGTGGAAGGAACATTAGTTAAGCCAAAAGGCATAACCAACCATTCATACAACCCTTGCTTTGTCTTGAAAGCAGTCTTCCATGCATCTTGTTCTGCAACTCTGACCTGATGATAGCCACTACGCAAGTCTAACTTGGAAAAGTAAAGTGCTTCTTTCAACTGATCTAATAGATCATCAATGCGAGGAAGAGGATAACAATTCTTGATCATTATCTTATTCAGTGCTCTGTAATCAATGCACATCCCCCATGAACCATCTTTCTTTCTCACCAGTACGATTGGAGATCCACATGGTGATGTGCTTGGTCTTATGAACCCTTTATCGAGCAACTCCTATACATGCTTCTTGATCTCTACATTCTCTAAAGCGGATAACATGTACATTCCGATGTTAGGTAATGGAGCATCTTGCTGCAAATGAATATCGTGTATTATTTCCCTTTTGGGTGGCAGACCTTTAGGTTCTTGAAATAGGATATCATATTTTGAAACAAATTTAACTAAATCAACTTTCTGTTTAGCATCACATCTTTCAAATACATTGGCTTTATTAGGGTTATTTTCCTTTACAACCATTAGTAAAAATTGCTTGCATGAATTTACAATTCTTTTCATCTGCCCTATTTATGAGAGAATAGTTGTTTTTGAGTTTATGAGCTCTTACAATATATTCTATTCCATCTTTAGTGAGTTGATACTTATTTTCAGCTCTATAGAAAATGGCTTTTCTATCATACAAGTAGGGACTTCCTAAAATAATACCACATATATCCAAGGGAACTATATCTAACTCAACCTCATCTACAAATGCTGACCCAATAGCAAACCTAAGTTTACATTGTCTGGTCACTTGTACCTTTGCTTTATCACATACCCAACCTAATGGATATGGCTTCTTGTCAGGTGTTGTTAGTAATCCCAACTTCTTTACAATTGTTTCAAAAATCAAGTTTACTTGTGATCCACTATCAAATAAAGTATCAATCTTTTGGTGCTTGGAAATAACTCTAATATGAAAAATCTCATGCCTTTTCCTCTCATTATCTTCATTATCAATAGATTGTGCAGAATTACTTGTAGATGCTTCAAAATTTTTACCTTTTATACATGTGGTTGCGACTGTTGTTTCATCACCTGAGTCTGACCCCAAGTATTTCTGAATAGCAGCAACAATCTTGTTCTTCTTACCACCAAACTTCTTAGGTTTCAGCTCCGGATGCAAAGACCAACAGTGTTCATCATCATGTCCATCCTTCTTGCAGTGAGTGCATGAAGGTTTGTCCTTCTGTATAGCATTTGTCTTCCTCTCCTTCCATTTTCGCTTCTTCTTTTCCTAGTTTTTGCTTGCAGAAGGTTTTGATGATCCCCCAAGCTCTAGGTTCACATTCTTGCCTCTAGCTTCTAGATGTGTAGCCTGAACTTATACATCATCTAGGCTAGTGGGATTAATCATGAGAATGGTGTGCTTCAAATAGTTATGCAGGCCGCCTATATACTTCAATAAAGTTTCAGGTGAGTCTAGAGATATGCCTAGAGTTAAAGCTCTTTTTCTAAATTCCTGGGTATAACTTTGTACACTTTGGCCCTTTAATTGGCGAAGAGTTTTCCAACTCATCATTTCTTGCCAAATATAAGCTAGACGATAGAATTGTTTTTGGATGACAGAAAAAAATTCATTCCAGGTAGAAAGAATTTTATCATGTCTCTTCAGATTAGCTTGTGTCTTTCCTTCCCACCACACTAGTGTAGTTCGTCCAAATCCAAGGCTAGCCAGCAATCAATGTTTTGCACCTTGCAATATACATCAATATGTCTAATTTAGTTATCTAGCTTTACTGCATTTAATTTTCCATCATAAATTGTCAAATCAAACTTTACATCTAATTTAATCAAAGATGTTTTCTTATTTTTCTTTTCAGGGCTAGGAGATGAGGATGATGGACGTGATGGTGGAGGAGATGAGAAGGAGGCCTTTCCCCTTTCAGTTTTCCCTCTAGGGGGGCATCTAGAGAAGGTTCCTCTGCTCCTTTGCCTTGTTTGGGTGTTGAAGTGCTTTCACCTCGACCCTTCTTAAATTCTTGATACATCTCTTCCATCACATGGCTATAAAATTGTCCATGAACTGAGATTCTGATTCCAATGGGTCTTCTCTGGCCATTCTCCTTTGAGAATAGACTCTTCCAATCTCTGGATTAGCCTCAATAAGTTCTCCTTCTCCTAGTTTGAGCTTTGACCTAGTTAGCATTCAAAAATCCAGGACAAGCTTGTCTAACCTTATCAAACCTAAATATCTGATACCACTTGATCTGAAAATGAGATCTTAGATTAATATTAAGGTATTACAGACTCGTGCAGGATTTGACTATATTATTTAGTGCAACGGATAAAAAAGATTGCAAACAATATAGACAATGAGTAGTTAGAGAAACATAAGAAACACACACACATAACACAGTAAATAATCAAGGAGTTCACCCAAAACTCTTAGGCTACGTCTCCTGGTCTAGCTTTAAGTGGTGACCTCTCTATTATGTCTTCAAGAGCAGAGTTTTTACAAATGTGAGCTCAAATTGAGTCTCAACACAACAGGAACAAACAAGACCAACTCAAAACCGAGCCAACACCCAAAGCAGGCTTCCAAAAAACCAAAAAGTGCAAACACAAGTGCCAACTGTTTAGCTATCCTCTTCCCCCTGTGTCTCCTCATCTTGCTGACATGCGTCGTCGTGGCTTAGCCCCTCTTTGTCATGCTCCACGTTGCCTTCCTGGTCTTTGTCGGTGTTGCCAGCCTCGGGGTCCATGAAGAGGTTGATGCAGTCACTCGGGGGAGGAACAGGAGAGGGCGAGTTGACCTGTATCACTGGAATGTCCTCTTTCTTTGCAGCCATGGCTAATTGGGCAGAGGAATGGTCACTATTGTTGGAAGAATTAGGTTCAATGCAGGATATTGGAGGGACCTGGTTGATTTCCTCCTTCATCAAGATGGTTATCTGGGCAGAAATCAAGGGGTGGTTCAGGTTGCTCTGAAGTTTGAAGTGGGTGGATTGGAAAGCGCTGTTGGGTATTGGATGGCGGGTGGGGTTAGAAGCAGGGGAATCCTCAGGGGGAGAAGTGAGGTTGATGGTGGTGAGCAGAGGAGTGGATTGAGGGTGAGCAACATGTCGCTTGTTGCTGCCAGGCTTATCCCCGGAGCGAGAGCGCTTCCCAGAATTTTTCATGGTGCAAATGAGGACCGAGATTTTCAACGAGGCGGAGTGGAAACCAGAGTTGCTCCTCAGAGCATGCAAAGACCCCGAACTGAGTTGAGAAACTGAATAGAATACAATAGATACACTGAACTGAGAAACAGAGCCAGAAAGACTAAAATTGTCACGGATGAAGCACTTACCCCAAACTGATAATGGAATTCCAGAGCGTGGAGCACCGGAGGAGTTGAAGGGCTGCCAATTCGAGCCAGAACCAGCTCGAATTTCCCCTCTGAGGCGGGGCTCCCTGTCGACCTCACCCACCGAACTAACCACAAACCGAACAGAGTATTCTTTAGTCGAAGGCATAATGAAAAATTTACTGAATTGCCGCCTGTAAATACCGCTCCACAGACCGCGTCGGGCTTCACTCGCCATTAATGGCGCTATCCTGCACCATGCCAAGGTCATAAAACTCTTCGTCCTGCCTCCAAACTATTTCTGGGGCTCCACGCTGCGCAGCAGGTGGCGGCCTCACGCGTCTTAAGTGCGCATGAATGCCATTTAGGGCAGTATTAACACCCGGATCCGGGAACTCTTCTGGAGACTCAGGTTGCTCCTGTTGCACGAGATTGTGGAAATCTTTCAATTGGGAGTCTAGAAGGATTGATGCGGGATCTCCAGTTATTAAAGGTCTATTACAGTCCACCCCCACATTGGCAAGGATATCCGCGATTTTGTTTCCGTCTCTTTTGATGTGGGAAAAAGTGATCGCCCTGTTGTTGTTGATCCAATTCTCCATATGCATTAATCTTTGAGCCAATCTCCAGCTGTTACAGATTTTGGAGGAGGAGGATCCCTGGAGGAGCTTCGTGGCCATGTGTATGAGAATTTGGGAGTCTCCCTCCACAATGAGAGGGAAAAGATGTTGAGCCTGAGCAATTAGAAGTCCTTGCCAAAGACCTTCTAATTCAGCCGAATTATTGGTATCCCAACCATGGTAACCCAGAAAGATTGTGATACTGTTTCCCGAATGATCTCTGATTAATCCACCAAAACCTGAGTGACCCAGATTACCCTTGGAGGCCCCATCAAAATTTATTTTGAACATATCTTTTGGGGGCGAAGTCCATTTCCCTGGAGGTGGCTCATTGTAGTTTCTGGTGCCTGTAGATATATGTTCTTGCTTTCTTTGAAATTCCCAGTTATTCTAGATTGATTGTTCCTGAGGGAGAGTTGGGAAATCATCTTGGTACCAAGTTTTTAGGGAGATGGTTTCTTCAATATTGTTTTTTATGATTAACCATATCTCTTCCCGGGATTTGAATTGGCTTTTGAATATTCTGCCATTTCTCTCTTTCCAAATGGTCCAGGTGACAAAGCCAGGAATGAGCTTCCATATGTAATTTAGAATCTTGCTTTGATAAGGGTGAGGGTCCCAGTTGCTTATGGTAGCCGTTATGTCCCCACTCGCCCCTGTCTCTTTCTGACATCGAAATTGAATTTTTTGCCAGATATGATATGCAAGAGGGCAATGATACCACAGGTGTTCAATGGTTTCTTCTTCTTTTTTGCAGTTGAAACATATGGAGGGGCCTGTGAAATTTCTTTTTCTCAGGTTGTCCTAGGTTAGGACCCTTTTGTGGCATAGGAGCTAAAGGAAGGTGGAGATTTTCGGCCATATGGAGGAATCCCAGATCTTGTTCCAGATCTTGTCAGGCCTGGAGTGGTCTTTGATTAGAAGAGTGTATGCCTCTTTTGTGGAGTAAGTTCCTTTTTCTTCGTAACCCCACCTGAGTATATCTGTTCCTTCTGAGCTTTGAATTTTTCTTTTTTCTAATTCGGTGTCCAGATTTTGTTGATCTTGTTGGGATCCAGTGGGTATGATCTGAGAGGCCTTGTGCCAAATTCTGATGGCGTGTTGAGCTGTAGTATTCTAATGGCTTCCAACATTTGTGGGGGGAGGGGGATCCCTGTCCCCATGTGCCATATTCGTGAAGATTTCACTTAGCTTGGGAATCTGTTGCCAGGAGTCATCCCAGAAGCAAGCTTGGTTCCCACTTTTGACCTCCCAAAAGCTATGTTGCTGAATAAGGAACCTGTGAGTTTTTGCCGAATTCCAAATAATTGAGCCATTGCATAGCTCTGTGATTCTGACTAGCTCCTCTCTGGGACAATTCCCAACATATTTGGCAGTCCATAGAGTAGTCCAAGGGGTGGGCGAGCCTGAGATCCATCTCCACCAGATGCGAGCTCCCATGACTGCATTGCTTAAAGTGGGATCCCTCAACCCTATGCCCCCTCCTTTTTTGGGCAGACAAGCTGTCTCCCATTTGACTAAGGCCCATTCACGGTGAAGCCCCTTGCTGCCCCAAAGGAAGGCTCTTTGGATGGATTTTAGCTCTTTAAGAACCCATTTGGGGGCAGACAGGATGGAGAAAAGGTAGAGGGGCATGGCCTGGAGGATAGCTTTAATCAAGACTAGACGGCTTGCCATGTTAAGTGATCTATGGGTCCAAGAAGACAATCTGGTTTCCAGCTTTTCAAGGAGGGAGTTCCAGGCAGCATGCTTCAGCCGGGAAGCCATAAGGGGGGCTCCCAGGTAAGTGGAAGGAAGCTTGGCCAGGGAGAATTGAAGGATTCGAAGGATGGCAGATTGAATAGCAGAGGGGGTGTTAAAAAAGAATATTTGGGACTTGGACAGGTTGATAGATGCTCCAGAGGCCTCGGAGAAATCTGCTAAAAGGGTTTTGAGCTGCCTGGCTTCTTGGACAGAAGGATGCCCATAAAGCATAGTATCATCTACAAATTGCTGATGAGTGGCGGCTGGGGTATTGTGGATGGCTATGCCTCTAAGGCGATTCGAATGCTGAGCCTGCTTGATGCTACGACCGAGACCTTCCGCAGCAATGATGAAAAGGAAAGGGGATAGGGGGTCCCCTTGCCTGATGCCACTAGAGGGACGAAAGGTTTCAGAGGGTATGCCATTGATTAGAACTGAAAAGAAAGATGAGGTGAGGAGGCTCATAATCCAGTGAACCCAAGCAGAATTGAAGCCAAAAGCTAGTAAGATCTTTTCCATATAATTCCAACTGAGGCTGTCAAAAGCTTTTGAGAGATCTAGTTTGAGAAGCATAGCTGGTTTCTTGGAGGTCTTCAGGGAGTGGATGATTTCATTCGTAAGGATGATCCCATCCATAATCTGCCTTCCTTCCACATAGCCGGATTGTTTCGGCGAGATGATCAGGGGTAGCAAGAGCTTAAGACTGGTGGCTATGATTTTGGAGATGATTTTTTAGATGATGTTGCAGAGAGCAATTGGTTTGAATTTGTCTGGTTTGCACGGCTTCTCAACCTTAGGAATCAGGGCTAGAAAAGTGGCATTTATACCTAGGAACATCCATCGAAGTGTATGTGATTCTTCCACTACCTGCAAGACTTCTTGCTTTATGAGATCCAAGAAATGCTGGAAAAAATTTGAGGTGAAGCCATCCGGACCTGGCTCTTTGCCTGCTTTGAGTTGCTTAACTGTGGAGTCCACTTCCTGGAGATCAATAGGCTTGAGAAGCATTTGATTGTGTTGATCGGTTATTAATTTGGGGATATTGCTGGTGATGTTGCGAATTGCTTGGGACCGATCGATGCTTGGTTCTTTGTGCACCTTCTTGAAGTGGTTGAAAAGTTCAGCCTCGATCTCTTCGTGCTTCTCTAGTTTGTCTCCCTGCTCATTTTGAATGTGAGTAATGTTGTTGTGCATTCTGCGTTGTATTGTGGTGTTGTGGAAGAATTTGGTGTTTTTCTCACCTTCTTTGAGCCACTGTAAAAGCAGACCTGCCTAGTCTGCAGTGCCAGAGGGACAGAGCCTGCCAGAGTCGCAGAGTTTCAAACCCTAGCTGCCGCCATCACCAGAGCTCATCTATCTCTCTACATGAAATTCAATTCTAAGGAACCCTTGTTTATGCTTAATATTATTAACAAAAACATTTTTCTTTAAAAAAAAATCAATTTGTTTTAGATTAATTAACATTAAAAATTAAATTAATAATAAAGTTTTAAAAGAAAATATAATCATGTATTTTAATTAGGAGTAGTTTACATAGTAGTTGTTTTTATCTTTTTGATTGAAATTTGGTGATAAAATTTTAAAAGATTGTGAATTTTTACTATTTAAATATATAAATAAATTCAACTAACTCAAAAATCCAATTTGCAAAATTCAAATTTATCATTCCAAAAAATCTAAAAAAATTAACTAAATAAAATATCCAAAAAAAACAAATAAATTAGAGTAAGAGTGAACCACATTCGTGATTTGAAAGTGCACAAATCCTATCATAATATTAATCCAAAAACTTTCTTCAAAACATAAGTTAGATAAACTTAATTTATATTAGATTCACATTTTATTTAATTTATACCTTAACTAGTCTGCCATCTTAACTTTTATTTTACAAACCCAAAAATTTATTATGTGTAAGACATTCATATTATTATAAAAAAAATTAATATTACCTCCATCCATCCATATGCACTACTCTTCTGCTCTGACACTTGTGTATAAACACCAGAATTTAGAAATTGATGTTAATATTATAGTTTAAACCATACTTCGACTGCGACTCTCATTGCAGAGAATTTGGGAATTGTCAGGCTATGGGATTGGTGTGAAGAACCTTGGCTTAAGAGAAGTAATGAATCAAAAACATATGATTTAAGGAAGTTATTCAATTTTTTAATTTGGAGGAGATGAAGGGCCGTTCAACTAATATAACTCGACTAATAGACGGAGTCGTGTAACAACAAAAAGGCATTGGGCGTTTAATTCATTTTTTTATTCAAAATATCCTCCTTTGCTTTGGCTTATCTGGAACAGCAATTTATTTGTCGGCTGCTAATTAATTTGGTTTTTTTAAATGCATTGCGGCTATAAATACATTTTTTATACGTCTGTCTGTTTCTTTAAAAATTCAGAAAAGAGATTCATTTACTTTTGCAGATCTTTTGAAAAGACTGTCTGTTCCTTATCTAGCCGTTAGGAATCTGCTAGTACAATAGGAATTCGGAGAGAAAAGGGCACATTGGATGACAACCCATCAAGAATATGACTTAGAAATAAAGCTTTCAAAGGTGGTAAAAGTTCAAGGACCAAATTCTCTAGAATTAGTCATTGTTAATTTTTGTGATAAAGATCTTTGTTCTACTAATGAAGTATTTTTAATTAATTATGATGTATTTTAATTCGGAATCATTTAACTAATAATTGTTTTGTTTTTTATTGAAATTTTGTGA
>APFE030756477.1:415498-438725 GCA_000404065.3 Pinus taeda
TATACCTTAACTAGTCTGCAATCTTAGCTTTTATTCTACAAACCCAAAAATTTATTATTTTTAAAACATTCATATTACATTCGTAGAACAAATTTATTATAATAAGAAAAATTTAATATTACTTCCATCCATCCATATATACTGCTCTTCCGCTCACCAGAATCTAAATTTATTCTTATAAGAAAAATTTAATATTACTTCCATCCATCCATGTGCACTACTCTTCCGCTCTGACACTTGTGTATAAACACCAGAATTTAGAATTTGATGTTAATCATGTATTTTAAATTAGGAGTGGTTTAAGTAGTAGCTGTTTTTATTTTTATTTTATTGAAATTTGATGATAATTTTTTCACAAAATTGTAGATTTTTATTATTCAAAATATATAAATAAGTTTAATTAACTCAAAAATTTAATTTACAAAACTCAAACTTCAAATTTCCGTTAAATTTGACAAAAAAGAAAATACAAAGAAAATACAATTATATATTTTAAGTAGGAGTAGTTTAATCTGAGAGTTGTTTTTATTTTTTAGATTAAATTTTGTGATAAAATTTTCACAAGATTATAGATTTTTAACATTTAAAATACATAAATTATTTCAACTAACTCAAAATCCAATTTACAAACTCAAACTTATCATTGCAAAAACTCTCCACTAGATTTGAGAAAAAATCAATGAGATAATAAAAAGAAATTTGATGAATAGATATAGTGCACAGATTCACTCAAAACAATTGATATATTATACTCAAAGCCAAATTACAAACAACATAAATAGTGCTCATGAGATCCAACACATTCTAAACAAGTAATTGTTTGTTGAGAAAATCTCTCAACAAAACTCAACAACCAACAAACTAATCTTACATATTTATTAATGTAAGCAATATTCCTGCTAAAAATTAAGGAAGACAAAACTTATAATCTGAAACTAGTAGTGCACACGTGGGCAAGCTACACATGACGACTACCCAAAGCAGTGAACGCTTTTTAAATTAATCATTAAAATCAGAATATATAAGTTTACATTTAGAACTGACACCTAGAAAATATGAACTAATCATAATCTAGGACACACTGTGAAATAAACTCTCTCCCCTAATACATATTCTCCATTAACTTCCCCCTTAATGGAGAAAGGGTTCACCTGTACTCCTAAACATTTCAAACTTTATCCTCCTAATGGGCTTAGTAAAAACATATGTTGCATTATCACAAGTATTACAATATTCAATAAGAATTTCTTTAGATTGAACCTTCTCTTTAACAAAATGAAACTAAGTATCAATATGTTTTGTGTTTTTGTGAAACACGGGGTTGTTCCCTAGTTTGATTGATCTTTGGTTGTCACATCTGATTACTGTAGCATCTTTTTGTTCTTCTCCAACATCATGGAGAAGTCTCCTCAACTAAATTACATCGCACGTGGTTGTGCACATGGCTTGATACTCTGCTTTTGTAGAAGATAAAGAAACAATACTTTGCTTCTTGTTGTTATGGATCTTCTGTCACCGAAGTGTCATGCATAGTCTAAATCTAAAAAACTTGTCAAATTAACATCAGAAGAATCAGTGTACCTAATACCAAAATGAATGGTTCCTTGAAGGTATCTCAAAACACTTTTTGCTACTACCGAGTGGTTCTCAAGAGGTTTTGACATGAATTAACTTAACACACTAATTGAGAATGTTAAGTCTGGTCTAGTAGTAGTCAAATAAATTAGACTATCAATTAGTTGTCTATACAATGTGGCATCCACCTCTTTAGAATCATCCTCAATCTAAAGTTTAAGATTTTGTTGTAAAGGCACTGAGGCAGCTTTGCACTGCTCCATTCTGAACTTTTTCAATAACCCTCTAACATACTTCCCTTGAGTGAGAAAAGTCTACCTAGAGTCCCTCCAAACTTCCAGACCCAAACAATAGTGTAATTCTCCAAGGTTTTTCATTTCAAAAGCTTGTGACATCTGCACTTTGATTTCTCTAGTCAATTCATCAACATTTACAGTGATAATTAGATCATCTACATATAAAGAAATCAAACAATTTGCCCCTTTTCATCAAACACAATATACAAATGTGGGTTGTTTTTTCTCCTCTTATAACTATGCTGCAAGAAAAATGAGCCATTTTTTTCATAGCATGACCTTGGTGCCTGTTTTAATCCATATAAGTCCTTCTTTAATTTGCTGACTAAATGCTCCTGCCCCTATTTGATAAACCCTTCAGGTTGTTTCAAATAAACCTCTTCTTTCAATTCTCCATTTAGAAAGGATGATTTCACATCTAGTTGGTGTAGACTCCAATGATGTTTTGTAGCTAAAGCTATTAACATTATAATAGTGTTCAACTTAGCTACAGTAGCAAAGGTCTTCTCATAATCAATTCCTTATTTTTGTGAGTAACCTTTAGCTACCAACCTAGCTTTATATTTTTCTACACTACCATCTGCTTTAAATTTAGGTTTATATAACCATTTACAACCTATAGGTTTTTTCCCTTCTTGTAGTTCAACGAAATCCCAGGTTTTGTTCTTAATTATTGACTCGTATTCTTCTTTCATGGCTGCCCTCCATTCATCATACTGACTTACTTCATTATAATTTGAGGATTCAACAACATTTAACGTACTAGTTATAAGAGCACGATCTCTATATCTTGCTAGTAATCGAGTATGCCTACCTAATCTCCTAGGTGGGAGACTTGCCTCAAATCTGTCTTGCTTACTCCTTAGTGGACTTGGCTTGCTCACTGTACCTGCATCACCTAATTATTCTTTTTGTTGTTGTTGTTGCACATGGCTGTCTTTAATTTCCTCATTGTTTTCCTCAATCAGCAAAGGAACGTGCCACTCCTCATAGCCTTTGTCTCTATTTCCTTCATCAACCTGCTCATGAAATATAACATCTCTAATCGCAAACACCTTACAATTAGATGGATTAAACAATTTGTATGCTTTAAGCTCAGAACAATACCCTACAAATATGTATTTGATGGCCTTAGCATCCAATTTCTTCCTATCCTCCTTAGGAATATGAGCAAAAGATTTCGAACCAAATACTCTTAAATGACTATTTGTAGGCTTAAAACCATATAAAACCTTGAATGGAGTTTTAAGATCAAGGCTCTTTGTTGGACTCATATTCTTTAAATAGACTGAAATATTAATAGCTTCTGCCCAAAAGCCATTAGATGTGTTCATATCTTTCAACATGTTGCGTGCACACTCCACCAGAGTTTTGTTCTTCCTCTCTGCAACCCTGTTTTGTTGTGGAGTGTGGGGTATTGTAAACTGTTGAATTATTCCATGATGCCTGCAATATTTGATGAAGTTTCCTAGATTGTATTCTCCCCATTGATGTGAATGGAGAATTTTGATGACCTTCCTTGACTATTTCTCAATCATACTTCTAAACACTTTAAAATATTCAAATGTGTGACTTTTCTTACTTAGAAAATATACCCAGGTATATCTTGTGCAATCATCAACAAATAATAAAAAATAATATGCACATCCTAATGATCTTGTCTGCATTGGTCCACATATGTCAGTGTGAACAAGCTTGAGGATATCTCTCTTTATTCTATATAAACTTGAGGGAAATTCATCCATGTGCATCTTTCCAAGTGCACATCGTTCACAGTCAACATGTGCATTTTTTAAAATAGGGAGTCCATTGACCATACCTTGTTTTTGTAGTAGCAATAAGTCAGTTCTATAGCACCATTTACCACCATTGGTATTTGTGATACTTGTTTTATGGCCTAGGGAAACCCCTCCTTCCAGACTTGGTCCAAATATATTAAAAACAATGTTTTATTCCCTGTACGCTACTTTTCCCTGAGATAAAAGCGTATATACATGGGTCAATCAATACCCAATCCACGTATATGTGTTAAAACACTTAAAAAAAATAAATTTCCTTAATTATAGGCAGAGTTCATGGGTTTTACCTGTTGATTACCTCCTATTTCCCGTGGCCCAACTATTTTCCAACTAAAAAACAAATTGGGAGAAGTATAAATAGACTTCTATGGGAAGACCTTAAGGAGGAGAAGAGATAGAGTTATTATATTGAGATTATCCATGACTGATTATGATGAATCCCTATACTTCATGCACTTCCCCAAGCTTTAGGAAACCCTTTTTTCTTTGATTATAAATATTCTCCCTCTTGCTTGAGATATCATCGTGTTGGTTATGGAAGAAGAATGTTTAAGGTTGGGATAGGACGAATCTTGAGTGTTGAAAATAGCAACAAGAAATGCTAAATTTAGTACTGCTATAAATAGCATTTCGGGATACCTTCCTATTTTAGTTAGTCCCTGAACTGAAATAGAGAAGTAAAAATTCGAATTTGATCTTAGCAGTTGTTTGTAATATAATTAATTAATTCATCTTGAGTTAATTAGTTGTAAAAAATCAAACATGAAGACTATGTGGGGACATGCAACAATTTTTCCATTGATTGAGGAATTTATCCATTAGTTAAAGAGATAAGGATGAGTTGTAATTAATTGGCTCAATTAACTCAACCAAGTCTAATTAGATTAGTTCAAACAGTTTGTTGAATTAATTGTGAGTTCAATTAGTTAATGCATGCATGCATGTAACTGTTGCACTTCAGATAACTGAATATTCTCTCATAAATAACTCATGCATATCAGTTCAGACGGAGACCCAGTTGAGATCAAATGGAGGGACAATGTACTATCAGTTGCAGGAATATTCCATTGTGAATATCTCTTGCATGCAGAAGGAATTCACTCCTTGGAGATTGCGCAGTTATTTCTTCACTTTAGTGAGTGTGTGATGAGGCCAATCACAAAGGTGGCATCATTGGACCCCAAGAAAAACTACACAAGGAAATAGGAGGCTTGAAGGGCTGAGGAAAGGCACATCTTGTGTCTACTCAATCTATGAGCTGTATTGTTTGATTGTAGAGAGAGCAAGATAGCTTGAGAGATGATTCTTTTTGTAATACTGAACATATTTCCACTTGTATGATAATACATAGATTGGGGTTTTAGGCTGAGGTTTTCCCTGGGTTATTCTTTTGTGTTCATGTGTGAATGATTTCTTATTCTCAGTTATATGTGTTCTATTTGATCTTGCTCATATTCGATTAAGCTTCTGCAAAGTTTGTTGTAGAAGTAGATCTTGTATTTTGCTTTAGTATATTTCATAATATATTGATCTATAGTGGGAATTTCTACATGGTATCAGAGCAAAGGTGATCAAAGCGAAGAAAAATATAAAATAAGGGAGAAGTTTGAATTTTGAGGTTCTTGAATATAGAAATCGAATTCTTATCACATCTCAATTTCGTCAATGGCGTTCAAAGGTTTAAGAATCGAGTATGCCCTTGATGGTAGCTCGAATTATATAGCCTAGAAGGATCACATGGAAGTAGTATTAGAGGATAATGGTCTAAAGGACTTCATTGATCAAGAAGTCCCAAAGCCGAATGATGCTACAAAATTGGCGGAATGGAAGACATGTGTGGCTAGAGCAAGGAGAATCCTTCTGGAGGGAGTTCGAGACCACATAGTCTCGAGTCTCCATGGGAAGGAGACACCATTTTTAATGTGGAAAATAATGAAAGATCTATATCAAAACAACAATGATCAGAGGAAGCTAGCGCTGAAAGACAAGCTTCAGAAATCAAGTGTGAGAAGGGCGACATGATCTCTACATATTTGAACAAGATCACCACGTGCAGGGATGAGCTTGGAAGTGTAGGGATCATGGAAGCCGATGATGACATGGTAAGTCTTGCACTCCTTAATCTTCCTAAGAGCTGGCATAGCTACCAAGACTCGGTTAATGGAAGAGAAAAACTACCAGACTGGGAACGACTTTGGTTGGATCTACTGCAGGAGGAGATAAGAAGAAACACTAGAGGTGGATCCTCATCAAAGCAAGATGATGAGGAAAATCTAGCCTTAGCGAGTAAGGCGAGGAAAGGGAAAGGGAAGGCATCCCATCCCAAATCCATTTCTTCCCATGGTGGGAAGAAGTTTGACAAATGGAAAGTGCGATGCTTTCATTGTCATGAAGTGGGCCATTATGCTATGAATTGTCCACAAAAGAAATCCAAGAAGGGATCTGATGGTGAGGCACTAGCCTCACAGTTTGAGTTGGATTTCTCGCTTATTGCATGCATGGTTTCATCCATGGTGGGATGTGTGTGGTACCTGGACAGTGGAGCTTCATTCCACATGTCAAGTGACAAGAATATTTTCAATACCTTGGAGGAGAAGGATCTCCAGATGTAGATCGAGATGGGTGATGATGGAAAGTATCGTGTTTTAGGAAAAGGTACAATTGTGTTTCAGAGGGAGCATGGAGTTCCTCTCACCCTGATTGATATAAAGTATGTACCAGGTCTGAAGAAGAATATTGTGTCTGTTGCTATGCTAGAAGATAAAGGCTCTGATGTAGTCTTTAGTAAAGGAAAAGTATTTCTGAGGCATATCGGCACTGGACAGACCAAGAAAATTTGGATTCGAGTAAAGAACCTCTACAAGCTGGAGGTAGAAGATTGTGCTGCATTGAGTTCCAAAGCTAAGATAGTGAAGAGCCAAGATGTTGGTGAGCTATGGCATAGAAGATTAGGCCACTTGCACCATGGACCCCTGAAGATCATGCAACAGATTTCTACCGGACTTCCCAAGGGAAAATTGGAGTAGACGAATACATGCAAAGGTTGTACCTTGGGTAAGTATGCGAAATATTCCTTTCTGGATCGAGACAGTAGAGCTGGAGCAATCCTAGAGCGAGTTCACTGAGATGTTTGTGGACCCTTCTCTACAGCCTCCACCACTAAACAAAGGTACTATGTTATTTCTATTGATGATTTTTCTCGTAGATGTTGGATCTAATTTATGCAAAAGAAGGATCAGACCTTCTTGAGGTTTTGTGAGTTTTGGCAGAGAAAGAATCTGGAAAGAAAATAAAAGCCTTGTGTAGCGACAACGGTGGAGAGTATGTCTCCCAATAGTTTAAGGACTTTTGCATTGTAGAAGGAATTAAACGGGAGTTGACGACACCCCATAAACCACAAAAAAATGGGGTGGCCAAAAGGAAGAATAGATCGATTGTGGGAGCAGCTTGAGCGATGTTGCGTGACCAAAGCCTACCACTGCATTTGTGGGCTGAGGCATGCAATACAGCAATATAATTGCACAGCAGAATCCTGCACCGTGTACTGGGAATGAAGACACCTATGGAGGCCTTTTTCGAGAAGTGAACAGATGTGAGTCACTTCTGAATCTTTGGATCATCAGTTTACTATCATGTGACCAAAGATGCCCGAAAGAAGCTAGATCCAACAGCTGGGTTGGGAATACTTATGGGGTATAAAGATACACCCCACAACTATCAGGGGTACCTACCTACCAGTTAGAGGATAGTGGTATGCAGGGATCTCAAGTTCGACAAGAAGAAAGCCATGAAATTATCACTTGAGAGGAAGCTCAAGTTGCATGCAAAGGAGGAACTTTCAGTTCTTGAGGGGGAGGAGTCTCAGATTGATGAGGAACAGTCGCACGTAGAGGATCCGGGAGTGGAGACATCCACTCATGCTGAGACTTCCAGAGATTGGCGGAAACGCTCAAGGGAAGCTGACAGGTTGATGCTGGATGCGCGGGAGAATGTGGGACAACCATCTTCTCAGCGCAGACAGAGGAGGTTACCCGAGCGGTACACTGGGTACATGGCCCTGGTTGAGGAGTGTATAGATACCGAACCTTCTTCATTCGAGGAGGCAATGTAGCAAGCAGTCTGGGTTGATGCAATGAGTGGAGTACGACTCTATCATTCGGAATAGTGTGTGGGATGTTATCCCAAGACCTTAGGGCAAGTCAATGGTGAGTTCCAAATGGCTTTATAAGGTAAAGCAGGTAGTTGAAGGCAGTGTTGAGGAACATAAGGCAAGGTTTTTTGCTCGAGGTTTCTCACAGGTTAAGGGGATCAACTACGATGAGACCTTTGCTCCTGTAGCAAGGTACTCATCTATCAGATTGATGTTGGAACTATCAACTCAGATGGGTTGGAAGATCCATCAGATGGATGTGAAGACAAAATTCCTCAATGGGAAGGTGAGGAGGAGGTGTACATTGAGTAGCTAGAGGGTTTTGAGACCTTCGATCGTGAGTCGCATGTGTACCGACTCAAGAGGGCTTTGTATGGGCTGAAGCAAGCACCTCGTGCTTGGTACACTAGGATAGACAACTATTTCACCAGGTTGGGTTTCACCAAGAGTGAAGTAGATGCGAACCTTTATCACATCATGGTAGAAGGTAAGCCATTGATCATTGTTCTTTATGTCGATGATCTGATTTTGACAGATGATGATCAGCTAATCCAGTCTTGCAAGGAGGACCTTGCAAGAGAGTTCGAAATGAAAGACATGGGTCTTATGCACTACTTTCTAGGCATGAGGTGTGGTAGAAAGATGGTGAAGTATTTGTGTCTCAAGGAAAGTATGCCAATGAGATACTCAGGCGCTTTCACATGGAGAAGTGCAATCCCATGCAGACTCCTCTAGCTAGGAACTGGAGGAAGGAGGATGCTACTTCAGGTGAGGTAGTATCTGCTACTGTTTATCGATAGCTTGTGGGTTCACTTATGTATCTGTTGAACACATGACTAGACTTATGCTTTGCGGTGAACCAACTGAGTCAATCTATGGTTCAGCCTACCAAGTTGTTTTGGAAGGCAGCGAAGCATGTACTGAGATACCTCAGAGGCACATCTCAGTTTGGATTGTGGTACAAACAGATAGAGGGAGTGAAGCTTCAAGGTTTCATAGATGTGGATTGGGCAAGGAGTCCATCAGATCGGAAGAGCACTTTTGGAGGAATATTCAACCTTTGTTCAGCTGCAGTTTCCTGGTATAGCAGGAAACAGAGGTCAGTTGCACTTAGCTCAGTAGAGGCTGAATACATGGCTACTAGTCACGCTGCATGTGAGGCCATTTGGATGCGGAAGATTCTAGTGGGATTGTTTGGTTAGAGGATGGATCTAACTGTGATCTATGGCGATAATTAGAGTTGTATCAAACTCTCTAAGAATCCAGTTTTTCATGACAAGTCCAAGCACATTGATATCCGGTATCACCATCTTCGAGACTATATGGTCAAGAGGATCATGTTGTTGATGTATGTTTTTACCGAGGAACAGGATGCAAATATTTTGATGAAGGCATTGTCAAAATGTAAGTTCGAGTTCCACATAGACACGATTGAGGTTACTGATAATCCCTTTATTGTTGAGAGGGAGTGTTGAAAATAGCAACAAGAAATGCTAAATATAGAAGTTCTAAATTTAGTACTGTTATAAATAGCATTTCGGGATACCTTCCTATTTTAGTTAGTCCCTGAACTAAAATAGAGAAGTAAAAATTCGAATTTGATCTTAGCAGTTGTTTGTAAAATATTTACTTAATTCATCTTGAGTTAATTAGTTGTAGAAAATCAAATATGTGGGGACATGCAACAATTTCTCCATTGATTGAGGAATTTATCCATCAGTTAAAGAGATAAGGATGAGGTGTAATTAGTTGGCTCAGTTAACTAAGTCAAGTCTAGTTAGAGCACAGAAGGCGATCTGGGAGTTTGGGTATCTGGCAACTGACAGCGACTGTTGTTTAACTAACAGTTGACCGGTATGGAGGAACACGAGGCGATGGAGCAGGTAGACTATTCAGCGGACCCACTTGAAGGCATCGCCATTTTCGGTAACCCTAACCATCCACCTGCACCAGCTGCTGCAAATATCGCCGTCCAGCATACTTTACCTGTGGTTTCGCTGCCATCATCCCCCAACTTTCCCTATCTGGAAGCCCCGCCCCTCTCTCCATGCACCGCCCTCCTCCTATCTACATTCTCGCCCAATAAATTTGCACTCAACTTCCCATTTCCGCCTTGAAGCGATGGTCCCTCTGTTCCTGTAGAGACTAGGGCTGCAGTAAACCCTCCCATTGCACTAGTTGAGAACCTTCCCGCAGCAGATCGCCCAAATAATTTGGGGGAGAATAGGGTGTCGGGGTCAAAACCCTTGATCACCAAAGAGATCAAGCCATCAGGCAGCTTTAGCACGCTAGCCCTAAATGCTTAGCCCGTAAAACCCTCCCTTGGGGTCGGGGTATCAAATCCGCTCGTCGACCATCCTACGGCACCGCGCTCAAAGAAGACGAAGTGCATCAGAGAAACCGTAAAAGACGTATCAGTATCATTCGACGATCCCTCCAACTTTGAAGAGACCATGGCACTGGCATGAACGATTCTGGTAGGCCATGTGCGGGGGCGTACTTTCACGGTGGAAAGACTAAAATCATGGGTGAAAGAGATTTGAGGAGAATTGTTCACTGAGCTGCTGGATGTACAAGAACTCCCTAGAGGCTGGTTCTCACTTCACTTCACAAAAGAAGAACACACGAACACCATTTTGGCACAGTACTGGCACATAGAAATGGCACTAGTACTACTGAAAAGATGGAGCCCTCTATTTGATCCGAAACGTGAGCAAATTAGAGCGGGACCTCTCTAGGTTCGATTTCCGGGGTTACCACTTCAATACTGGTCCGAGGAGGCATTCATCAAGATCGGGAATGCACTGGGAACATACTTAGACCACGATCGATCCTACAAGGAGACAAATAAAAGAATCATGGCTAGAATTCTGGTCCACCTGGATACCAGGGAGGGGTTAGAAGGTAAAATGACTCTGAGATGGGGGAACTTCAGCAGGACACAGATATTGGATTACGAAGGGGTTCCCTTCAGATGCAACCGATGCCACCAAGTTGGTCACGTGTATAAGGATTGCCCATTAATCACCAGCCAGGATGGATCGCCCAAACAGGCACAATCGGTCTCCGGTAGGGTACCCCCAAATATTCCTCGATCGCCAAGGATTAGTGCACCCCCATCAATTCCTCGTTCGCCCAAGAACAGTGCAGAACCTCGAGGCATTCCAGCAATAGTGCACGAGCATCAGAATGTCCCGCCTTCGCCTCTGCTGACTAGGGCTCGGGCTGCAGCAGCTGCCATGAAAGTATCGGGCACCTCTCCTACCCCTCTCTCTATCTCATCTGATATCTCTTATGTGCATGAAAATTCATTTGCATGCACTATGGTTTAGTGTGTCATCCCCCCTCCCCTGCCATCGACATCCATTGCACCGCCCTCTCTGCCTTTTTCATCTCCTCCCCCCTCGCCCCTATCATCCCAGTCGTCCTCATCTCACCCTTACTCCCTTCGCCCTAGAGCATCCCGTCCGGAGGCATATGAATCCATCGCTGGCCTGGGTATTGTCCCTCTTGATCCTGGGTACCCTCCTACCCGTGGACAAAAATCAAACCTCAACAAAGCTATCAGACTTGCGGGCGCAGAAGTTGCAGTTGGGCGCCAAGCTACCATCGTAGGGGTCCTTAGAGCTACAAACCCCCCTAAGAATGGTCCCCCATGAAGTATATTTCCTTCAATTGTAGGGGACTGGCCAACGCCCCAAAAAAGCTAGCCTTAAAATGACTTTTTGAGGTTGAGACATCGGATATCATCTTATTACAAGAAACCCTTGGATCGGCAGAATCCTGTACCCGTGCACTAGCCTCTGTAGGGGCTCGATGGAACTTCATTGCCTCGGATGCCATGGGAAGATCGGGGGGGCTGGCGCTAGGATTTAACCCCAACTCTATCAGGCTAGTTTCATCCTGGGGAGGACATGGGTTCCTAGGAGCAGACATCATCTCTATCGAACTGGGTCTCCCCCTTCGGATCATCAATATTTATGGACCTTGTCATCAAAGGGAATATTTCTGGAGAAAACTCCTCAGCTGCAACCTTCTATCTCTCGATCACATCATCATCGAGGGAGACCTGAATTACTCCCTGGGATTTAGTGAGTCATGGGGAGAGGCAGCCAAGATAGACCCCATCACAGATTACATGAGCCGGTTAATGGAGCAGCACGATTATATCCCCGTTCAGAAGCCTCAGCCTACTTGGAGAAATAGAAGAACAGGGGAGGCTGCCTTGGCCAGAAGGTTGGATAGATTCCTAATGAAAGGTCCCTTGGTTCAGCGATTGCATTCATACAAACAGTGGGTAAGCAATGGAGGCATCTCAGACCACACCCCTATTGCCTTGGAAATTCGAGGTCCGGATCAGAAACCAAAGGCTCCCTATAAATTCAACCATCTGTGGCTACAAGACCCTAGTTTCTCAAACTTGATCACAACATTCTGGAGAGCTCACCACATTGAACTAGAATCTTCGATGGCAAGGGGATTCATGAAAAACTTAACTGAGCTAAAACATATTGTGATCAATTGGGCTAGGGAGAAGAAGAAGAGAGAAGATGAGCAACTTATCAAGGTAGAGGACGACTTGAAGGGCCTTCTGGAACGAGAGAAATTTAGGGTTCTTATCACAGGATGACAAGGAACGACTTATAGACCTGGAAAACCAGAAGAATATTATTCTAAAGGGGAGGGAGGAATCTATCATGCTTCGTAGTAGAGCCACTTGGCTGAAAGCTGGAGATGAGAACTCCAGATTCTTCCATAACTTTGCCAAAGGAAGGAAAGTGGAAAATACCATTTGGAACCTCCCTCTCCCTAAGGGAGGACGGGCAGATACATTCAACAAGTTATCGAATCTGGGCACCTCACACTTTAGAAACCTATACAAGAGCCCTGAAGGCACAAATCTGGTGGAAATCATCAATGTGTCCACACATTTCCCCAGATTTGTAGAGGAATAAGATTCATAGGACCTTGAAGCACCTGTCACTATGGCAGAATTGGAAAGTACTATCAAATGGTTCAAGAAGGAAAAGAGCCCTGGACGGGACGGCTGGACTATAGAGTTATACTCTGCCTTCTTTGAACTCCTGGGAGGAGACATTCTTAAGGTTGTTGAGGAGAGTAGGACCACGGGAAGTATCTACCATGCCATTAATTCTACATTCATTGCCCTTATCCCTAAATCTGATAATCCATCTTCATTTGATGATTTTCGCCCCATATCCCTCTGCAATGTGCTTTACAAGATCATCTCTAAGATCATTGCCAATAGGATCAAGCCCATTCTTTCCAGACATATCTCCCCTCAACAATTTGCTTTTCTGGAGAATCGACAGATTCATGAAGCCATCGGCTCGGCTCAAGAAGCAATCCACTCCATCTGGACCAAACACCTTAAGAATATCCTGCTGAAAATAGACCTTTCCAAGTCCTTTGACCGTGCAAGCTGGCTGTATATAAAAATGATCCTCATCCATATTGGCTTCCCTCTCTCCTTAATCAATTGGATTATGGCGTGCATCACCTCCCCCACCTTCAGCATCCTGATCAATGGATCTGCCTCTCATTTCTTTCACTCTGAAAGAGGGCTTTGCCAGGGCTGCCCCCTCTCGCCATTGCTCTTTCTATTGGTTATAGAAGCTCTCAGTAGGCTCCTCATTTCTGCTAACAGGGAAGGATCTATCAGAGGTCTTAAAATATCAGACATCTATTTCCTCACTCACCTCTTATTTGTAGATGATGTCTTAATTTTATTGGATGGAAGCGTTCTGGACTCAACCACTTTCTCCCGCATCCTAGATCTGTTCTCAAGAGCGATGGGTATGGAAGTGAACAGAGCAAAATCTTCTATCCCATGGTCGGCACCACAGTAAATGAATCACATGTTGCTAGAATGGCTTTTCCCTATAGCACACAGCCACTGGAAAGAGGGCTCAAATATCTGGGATACTGGCTTAAACCGACAGGTCAGAAGATCGTTGATTGGGTATGGCTTGTGTCGAAGATAGAAAAAAGGTTAACATGCTGGAGCCACAGATATCTCTCCAGGGTTGGGAGACTAATTTTGATAAAATCTGTACTAGAAGCCACCCCTGTATTTTGGATGGCCCTGGCTTGGATACCTCGGAACATATTGGCCAAATTACAGCAACTCTGCAATCGATACCTATGGGCTGGGAACCAAGACAAACGCATATTTTCCTGGATTGAATGGAACAAGATTGCCTTACCTAAGAAGTGGGGAGGATGGGGGCTGAAGGAGCTCCCGATATTTGCAAGAGAACTGGCTGGAAAAATGGGTTGGGCTCTACTGACAACCCACAGTCTTTGGACTAACATTGCATTCCACAAATATATCTGGCCTCTCAGCATAAGCGATTGGGTAAGGTTGCCTGAATGGAATAAAACTGGTATATCCTTGATATGGAAGGCCCTCCTACACTCATTACCGCTCATCAGAGACAACCTAGTTTGGCGCATCAAAGATGGTAACATTGCAAGAATTGGACTTGATCCCTGGTCTGGAAGTGGTGGCAGACATTCACTCCCACAAGATCTAATAGCACTTCTCTCAGCTCGAAACATAAAGGTTATTTCTCAGATTGCAGACCCAGACCAATCGGACATCTTCCACCAAGCATGGAAATCTGCACACCAACTAAATCTCCCGAGAAGATGGCACACAATCTGGGATGAATACAGAGATGATTTAGTGGAAGCTCACGTTCGAATCACGGAGGGCCCGGATGAACTAGTTTGGCATCGAGCAGATCACGGTGTATATACTCCCAAGGATGGCTATATACATCTCATAGAGCACAGGAAACCTGAAGCTAATGCTAGCTGGTGGCAGAGCATTTGGAAATATTCCACCTCCCCTCGATCAAAACTATTCAGTTGGTGCATACTAAGGAACAAAATCCCCACAGGTGATCAGCTTATGAAAAGAGCAATACACGGTCCCACTTGGTGTGTGCTCTGCAAGGAAGACTCGGAATCGATTGATCACATCTTCCTGAGATGTCGTGCAACCATAGACCTGTGGAGAAATCTCAGGCCTCACACAAACCACGCAGGAGATTGGGTTGGACAGGATATCATTAGCGCATGGAACAAATGGGAAAAGAAAAATAGAGGGGCAAAAACGATAAATCTCCCCATCATTGTTAACTGGGCTATTTGGAAATCAAGGAACAACGCCATATTTGATAACAAGCCTATTCACTGGCCCTTTCTCGAGGCTAGCATTATAGCTGCCCTGAGGGAACTACCTGACCCTCCCCCTCCGCCATCTCGCCAACCTGTTCCGCCTCCTCCCATCGACCCAAGCATTCCTTGGGCATATTTCGACGGCGCAGCAAACCTTCAAAGCAGTGGAGGAGGTTTTATCCTCCATGTAACTGAAAATCATCACTACAGAATTAAGGCTGGTCTGGGGGCCGGAACAAACAACTACGCTGAACTTATTACACTCTGCCACCTTCTTCACTTTGCATTGAGGCACCAATGCACTAGTATCAATATTTTTGGAGATTCACAGATCAGTATTAATTGGATAAATGGCACAGCTACTTGTCGCATGCACTCTCTCAGCACTATATTACATGAAGCACTTGAACTCAAATAAGCTTTTAACTATATTTCTATCTCTCATATATACAGGGAACATAACAAGGGTGCCGAAAAACTATCCAAGGAGGCAGCGCTGATGGATAGAGGATTATGGGAGATTACAGAGGTCATAGACCTACAGGAGCAAAATTTTTACCATCGGCCATATATAGATCCAGGATATCTAACACTGGATCAACAGATTGCACATTAGATAAATTTTTTGACGGCAGCACTCTACAGACATATATTGTTTTTTGGTTATATTTTTGAAAGGATGAACAGCTTAATGTAATGAACTGACAGCATACCCTGCGAGGTAATGCAACAAACAACAATTGAAGATACTCTGTAAATAACAGACTCTTATGTAAATAACTGATTATCAATGAAATATTTATGATTTTTCCAGAGGAAAAAAAAAGTCAAGTCTAGTTAGATTAGTTCAAACAGTTTGTTGAATAAATTGTGACTTCAGTTAGTTAATGCATGCATGCATGTAACTGCTGCACTTTAGATAACTAGATATTCTCTCATAAATAACTCATGCATGTCAGTTCAGACAGAGACCCAGTTGAGATCAGATGGAGGGACAACGTACTGTCAGTTGCAGGAATATTCAATTGTGAATATCTCTTGCATGCAGAAGGAATTCACTCCTTGGAGATTGCGCAATTACTTCTTCAGTTTAGTGAGTGTGTGATGAGACCAATCACATAGGTGGCATCATTGGACCCCAAGAAAAACTACGCAAGGAAATAGGAGGTTTGGAGGGTTGAGGAAAGGCATATCTTGTGTCTACTTAGTTTGTGAATTGTATTATTTGATTGCAGAGAGAGTAGGATAGCTTGAGAGTTGATTCTTTTTGTAATACTGAACATATCTCCACTTGTATGATAATACAGAGATTGGGGTTTTAAGCTGATGTTTTCCCCAGGTTATTCTTCTGTGTTCATGTGTGATTGATTTCTCATTCTCAGTTATATGTGTTCTATTTAATCTTGCTCATATTCGATTAAACTTCCGGAAAGTTTGTTGTAGAAGTAGATCTTGTATTTTGATTTAGTATATTGCATAATTTGTTGATCTATGGTGGGAATTTCTATATGGAGGACGGTTCCGCTTGGAGTCAGAAGAAGAAGACTCAGGTGAATTCTCTCCATGTTATTTATAGCTTACTGCAATAAAAGAAACACTACCTTGTTTCCGAAATTAACTTTATTTATGCATCAAATTGTGTTGTAATTCATGTATGAATGTTGTTTTGATATATGATCAATCATATTATTATATGATATAAAATCAATTTCATGAATATGCTTTACCTCTGTACTGCTATGTATGTTCGAATTGAATGATTTTCAGGTTTGAAGAACATTGGGAATTGCAGAGGGTCTGAACCTTGCGGGAACTAATCGAACTAATCCTGAGCTGTATGAGTGTTTCTTGTTGTAGTTTTCTTCTACTCTATTGGGGTTCTAACCCAAACCCCTAGGGTACTTATTCCCGAAATAGAATTGGTGACTCCACTGGGGATACCAATCTTGTTATTCCTAGTTTGGGTTGTTTAGTGTCACTCAGGGCTCAGTCTTTGGTTTGCTTGCTGTTACAGTGTTATTTGGTCTACTAGAGTTTGAGACCTTAAGTCTGATCTTTTTGATCTAGCTTTATTTTTTATTTTCTTGCAAAGCTTTATATATGTTTTTTACTTTGCTTACAATAGCGTATACACGCTTGTGTATGTGAAGTGAACCTGCGTATATGCGAGTTTCTTATATCAGGAGCACGTGTACATGCCCCTGTGCTTGAACTCAGTCGTGTATACCAATTTTTTCATTGTTTTTTCAAATCTCTCCACCCAGATAAATTTGTTTCCTAGTCTTTTTAGTCTCTGTGTGGTCAATTTCTGTCTAAAGAATTTCATTATTCTGCAAGCTTACTATTTCGAAGTCTCTTCCTCATTGAAAATATTTGGCCTAGGTTTGCTTTTTGAGTGAGTTTGTAATTGGTTTTTTGGCACACAAGACTTCTTTCAAAAGTTCTCGGTTTTTCTGGTCCTCCAGAACAAGAGATTGTTTTCAATTTCCATGTCAAGCTCGGTTTTTTGGATCTACTTGCTTTGCTTTCCTTCATTTTGTGGCCTTATAGATTTTCTTGTTTCTTTAAAGTCTTTTTGACGAATTTGAAAGTATTTCTTTCCTAGCTTCTTAGTCAGTTTGTCAAGCTCTTTGCTGCTGTTTGGGTCGTTTGGTACAAGTTGAAGCCTTTTTTGCTCAAGTTTTCGTTCATCTTCGAGTTTGTAACTTACAAAGACTCCTTGTGCTTTCTTTTCAATCTTTGAGTTTGAGTAGCATTTTGGGTGATTTCAAAAAGTTGTTTTGGTTGCTTCTTGAAAAAGAAAAGATCTCAAAAAACTTTGTTTGTGTTTTCTTTTGCCAAGTTTTTTTTTGGTTTCTTTTGGTTTACGATTTGTCCTTCTTGTTTGGAGAGAATTTTGTGTTCAAAATTTGTATCCTCTTCAATACTTAAGTTGGCTCGTTAATAGTTATAAACAATTGCTTTAGCTTTTTAGAGTGATTTAGGATTTTGCATCTCCATTGGATCTTGCATTAGGGTAGTTTGCATTGTTAAAGCATTAGTAATCTTTTGGTTTTTGGGTGTGTGAAGTGTGTTTCAAGAAAAGAAAAGAAAAATTATTTTTCTTTATATAAGTCTCATAGAACCCATATAGAGATCTCTTTTCATCGAAGAACAAATGATTGCATTCATGTAGTTAGTTTTTCATTGATTTCTTTTGCGTCATACAAACACCATTGGTTTCACTTCCATCTATACCATTGAATTAAAGGACAACCATTAAAATCAAGCGCTTAATTAAAATAAACTATAACTTTTGTATTTTCATCGTAATACACCAACAAGTTTAGGTTTATTAGGGCCTTGGATTAGGCGAGAGGAGAGTTAACTCTCCAAGGCCGCTCAAAATTACAAAACATAGAAGTTTGATTAATGAGCGAAATCCAATAGTGTTAGGGAGACCAAGAAAGCTCCGTAATTGGGAGTAAAGCACGAGGGTTAGTGAAGATAAGGATGAGAGATACCGCCTCTCTTACTTGTCGGATCCTACCTCACGACTGTTTCACCCGACTTCTGATATGAGTTGGTGACCACAGTTTCCTATCCTAGGGACCACACAGGTGGTTGCGGAGGAGAATCCCGTGGCACCTAAGGTTGACATTGCATCACGTTCAACAATACTTCTGGAGGGAACCCTTACGAAGCTTGGGGGCTTGCACTGACAAACACTATTGTCTGGAGGTTAGCGTAACTACCTCTAATACCTTCGCTAGTAGGCTTGGGGTGTAATTGCCCCAGTCTATTTTCACAAGGTCCTTATTATTAACTTTCTCGTATTTTTGTATCCGGTTCTAATCACCTAGAGCGGCAATACTTGAGAGTTGTTTGATTACTGATATCTTTAGAGACATTTTAGTGATTGTTCTTTGCTCCTAGTCAGCCTAACTTTATAATTTCTTGAGTCTTTAAGTAAATCTTTTAAATAATTCAAAGTGGTTGAGCGACCATCTCGATGGTCCAGGAGACTTCGTGGGCTATCACCTACGAGTCCGGAGCCTTCTCCTAGAAGGCGTAGGAGCTATTCTACTAGTGTTTTTCAACTAGTGGCAATAGGCGCATCAAAAATTGATCCTCTGCTTGGGGGCATTAGTTCAAAAGAGAGACCTAGCACCAGTACAGAGTTAGAGAGGAACACACCAGTTCTTTCTCAAGTACTCTTTGAGTCAGAAGATAATATCGAAGTTGAAGAGCTTTCACAGTCGGTTGTAGCTCTGAATTCTCCTCTTCCTCTTGATCATCTGGATGTTTTGTTATACGTTGGAACTTCGACTCATAGGCCTTCGAGGTTTACATACATCTATTCCTTCGATGACCACTGTTGGAAGCATGGTATCTATGATGAGTGTTACCAGCATGTAGACTCCCATATCTGTACAAGGAGGAGGAACTATTTCCATCCCTTCTATTACTCCCAACACAATTATGTTTGGGTCTGCTTCCATTCCGTCAACGAGTGGAAGTTCTCAAGCTACTACATCTAGTTTTGAATTTTTCCCTTTTGGAATGTCATCTCAAGGGATTCCTTCAGTTCCGTTGACCATACCATCGACCACCTCTACATCCATGATGAATGGATTGGCTCCTTTTCAGGGTTTCCCATTTGGAAGTGGTTATATACCACATTCCAATCCGACAATGGCGTCAATGCCTTTTTCTTTTACAAGTCAAGGTGGTAACCCCTTCCAGAGTTGGACAAACCCTACGGTTAGTGGGATAGGAGCTAGGAATCAATTTTTCGGCCAACAACGGAATGTGCCATATTATTTAGTTAATTCATTTTAGAATTTTCCACACTTTGCTAACCCATGGAATCCTTATTAGGGGCTATCAATGCCTTTCAATACTTCGTTAGGGGGAAAATTCACTGGTTATGGAGTATTTTTGGTAGGAGTTGGTCAAACTCTGAATTTTGCTAGACCACAAGGACCACCTTTTGGTTCAGTAGGCTCTATAAGTTACTTTAGGCAACCTGGTGCCTTTCAAAATCCAGAACATTCTTTTCAGACCTTTGGGAACCCTGCCCACTCTAGATGGAATTCTCAAGGTCCCCCACGACTTTCTTTTCCAGCCATGCTTAATTTTCTAGACTTAACTAAATTGACGAATGATCCAATTAGGTATAATCCGCCTCCGGTCCCAACTAAACTTCCCTCAGATATTCCAAAGTTTGAAGGGAAGAGTGGTGAAGACCTGGGAGACCATGTGACCACATTTCACTTATGGTGCTCATCCAACTCCCTGTTGGGCATGGAATCCCCCCACAACATGTTTTGGGGTTCAAAGCCCAAGTTTTGGTCAAATGTATTGTAGGAATCCATGAATTGTGGGCGCGGAGCGCGAAGTATAGGTTGAGTCATAGGGTTGTCCACCCTAAGTATTGTAAAATAATATAATGTCATATCGGCCATGGGATTGTATAAGTAGATCGAGGCTCTAAGTTGTAAAAGGAGGGAAGAAGTTGAGTAGCGAAGATAGAGCATAGAGGAAGAATCTAAGTGTATTGGGTCACAGTAATAGGAAAAGGTTTTGCAGCTGAGTGTGTGGACCCCTACAGCTGGGTGCATAGGGCAGTGTTGAGTCTGTAATCTTGAATGAAGAATAATAAAGAGAAGTTGATTCCAATTTTTGTTCATCTACTTGTATATTTCCTTCTTTACATTTATACTGTTTTTTTTATCATGCGCACTTATGTGATTGTTGGATATACTATTAATTATCAATAGTCTTACGCAAATAAGTTAAGTAATCGGGTAATAACAGGTTAAATAGTAAGGAACTTGGGTATAATACAGACCACGCCTCGAGTAAGGCTACGTGGAGGTAGCATCATAGGTTGTGAGGGACTAATAGGTGCGCATAGTGACGTGCGCGCAGGGTCAAACCACGGACCCCCGGAAGCTCATAAGACATCCGGAGGGTGTGGAAACCTGGTTCTAACACCCTCCCATACTACTTTGGGTGAGACCTCAATCTGTGCTCTACAGATTGTCGCTGAAAGGGCCAGTAGTACCAGGATTTGGTTGGCTAAATCAACTTTGAACCTAGGTCAAGCCCATACAAGCTAACAAATGGTTCCATTACCGGGATCGGGATTTGCATAAGGGATGTCTGATGTCGTGTCACTGGAATCCCACAATGAAAGAAATTGAAGAGTGGTTGGACAAGAAGATTCACGAGTTCACTGCGCAAGAAAAGAGAAATCCGCGAGTATCTAAGGAACAGTGGTTGGAGCACTACTAGTATACGGAAATTCACGAAATTTTCTTTGCATTGTTTCCTTCTGAGCTGTATGAGTGGATCGCAAAGCTAGCAGACAGTTAGGGAAGGTATAGGCTTGAAAAACCAATCATGAGGACTTTGGAAGTAATGCACAGACTAGAAGCATCAAGAGATGAGATTGTGCGAGCTGTGGACCATTGGATCGACCAAATTATAGGAGGATTTATCACTGAGTTCATGGTAGACACGACCATCAGCTACAGTGAGGCAGAGTGACGGTTCCTCAAGGGACCGCGAGGTAAGTATATTAAATATTTGAACATGTGGATTAAGATGCTATTATGTGAAAAGCGGGTTATGCGAATAAATTAATGTTTGAGACTACGCGAAGTGGGAAGATCTACAGAAGCGAAAGTAGTGAAGAATTGGAAACTAGTCCCTTAATTTCCCCCTCACGGGAAAGTGAGGAAGAACTCGTGAAAGTCTCTTCGAGAAGCACGGTCAGTCTGATAAGGCAATGAATTCTGTGCTCACCACCTCCACCCACACTACCTCTCGTCTCACCCTCCTCATCTCCATCTCCACCCACCCCACCTCCTTCACCACCACAGTTCATTATGGTGAGTGTGATTAATATCGTTATTCAGAGGAGTAGGGAATGAAGAGCTGGACCAATTCTGATTCATGGTAAGAGCAGTATCAAAAGCACAAGGATTCATGGATGACAATATCAAGAAGGATATGCTAATGAGCGCGTTGCAGGATCACGCATTAACATGGTACATCAAGCATTCTAATGACCATCCAAACACAGGAATGACAAAAATCCAAGCCGTGCTGAATAAGGAATTTAGCACGCTAAAGTTGGAAATACAATTAATCATTGGGTTTAAGGAGATCACGATGCTCCTAGGCGAGACCCCCTGGGATCTGGACCAAAGACTAAAGGGTATGATTCGCGAAGCGAACCACCCAGGATGAATCATTGGAGATGGCGATGAGATTGCATGAGACCCCTATACAAGAACCTGGTCTGGGAGTCCAACAAATCCACGCGCAACTGCAAAATATCTGTCTAGAAATGCAGAGTTTGAAATAGGACAGGACACCTTGGCCAGAGCCATGTGAGGAGGTATGGTGCATAAAATTCAAAGGCCAAGGGCATGATAAGGACCATTGTCCAGTGTTCGCGAATTACTTGGCAAGAGGAGGGCCAATTCCATTAAGGCCTGAGACATAGGCAGGACCGAGTGTGGCACCTGCATTATGGTGCGTGATCTGTCAAATAGGAGGAAAGCACACTACGGACAATTGTCATCTATTGCAGAAGTATACACAAACATCCCAACAATTGTTTTGTAATTTCTGTAGGTCAGTAGGTCATGTTGAATGCACCTGTAGAAGTTATGAACTAATGATGGATCAGATTCTTGCCTACAGGGTGTAGGAAGAAACTGTTGGCATTATGATGCATGTGTTGTACTTGATGGCAACCCTCTCATAGAAGATCATCTCACTTGTATACATTCAGATGAATATACAGAAGAAATATCAGATGTGACAAAGTGCATGGGTTACCGAACAACAAAAATGGATCAGATGACAGTTCACAAGTAAGCTTTACCATCAAGTCCAAAGGGGGAGATTGTTGGCATTATGGCTAAAGTGTTGTCCTTGATGGAAACCCATTCAGGTGATAGATCACAGTACTTCAAGTCAGTAGCATAGATTGATGATCAGCTATCAAATATTGAAGAAAATAAGGGGTACGCAGGTACACCATACAGAAGGTGCGTACACGCAGGCCGGTGTTACATAAAGTGCGTACATACCCGCAGTTATTTCGTTCAGGAGGTGCGTACCCCCAGTTCACTTACTTCAAGGCAGAGAAAAGCACACGTGGGGTTTCTTATGTTTAACTCTTGGTATTTAGCCGACGGAAT